>JARFJB010001099.1:925000-1205000 GCA_036346205.1 Vesta saturnalis
AATTGTCTTATGAAACTGTTTTAGTGCCAATAAAACGCGAGCTTTCCAGTAAGTGAATGGAATTTATAGCAAACAGTTTTATAGTTAGTAAAAATAAAATAAAATAACACTACAGTAAATGTATGAAAATACACGAGCGTTGGATAGCATTTACACAAACATACACATTTTGCTAGAATTCATATAGTTATTGGGTACAAACAAATTTTACACGTTTTGAAATGAAAGCCGTACATTTATGCTAAACACTATTTTGTATATAATGTAAGTCAAGTTATAATCCACTAATTAGTAAAATGTCATCATATAGTATGGAAACCGTGATTGTTGTAAAATTTCGCTTTCTTTTACTCAACCAAAGAATTACAAAAGAAATCAGACGAAAAATAGCGTAAGCATCACGTCCGTCCAGTGATTAACTTGTCTCAAACACTATTGCAGGCCTCAGTTTTCAAACACTGTCATCAACCAGTAAACAAACCTTGCCGTTTCTAATACTTAAACTACTATATTGTAATGAATTAATAGTTATTTATGTAACAAGTGCAAAAATCAGTGTTTATTGCACAAGACGTGTGTTTGTCCAAAGGCCTTCAGGCATAGTTGGTTAACACGTTGAGGGCAATGAAAACTTTTTGCACGAGTCACGATTTTACTAATATTGCCATAAATGCCGGTAATAACAAATATGTTATAATAATGTAACACTTATTAATATTTAATTGATTGATTATTATTGTTAGTATGATTTGCTGGATATTAAATCATTTTAAGCAATAAAACTATTTCTACATTTGCACTCTTTTTCATCTACTTAAACTGGCAAACCAAAATTACATTAGTACTTGAGAAACATGTTTGTTACTCATATTCGGCAAAAAAAAAAAAAAATATAACGACAGAATGCACATGAAACAATACCTTCTTGCACTCGATCGTAACAAAACCCTTTTCTTTTGCAAAAATTTTAAATGTAATGAATAATTTGAATGTTTGAAATTTAACTATAATAGTGTAATAATTTTACAATAACCTAATAACGTTTCACCTATTTAAACAGTATTATTTCAAAACATGAGATCAAAAGGTTAATAACATAAAACATTTATTCAAAAGAAGTTTAGTTTGTCAATCCACATTTTACTGGCGTTTCTACATTTGCAGTTGCACCTTTTAAAAAGCTTAGAGTAGTGAACTAAGCAATAACTTTTTACACCAAAAATGATGCAAAAAGTGCCCGTTTTTTTGAACAAACATAGAAAAATAGTTTAACAAAGGTGTTTGGAGTATTTGAATAAAACAATTTTTTAAGATAACTTTATTCATTACTCTTGTATTATATTCCAAAATATTATACAGTAAGTTTGGTTATCCAACCGAATATTGGGAATTGTTATACGGGGTGGTCCGTATGTAATGGTCCAAAGTGCTTTAATGCAATATTGATAGTAAAAAAGACGCAGGGTCTCAAAGTTCCAAAAAAATGTTGATTTTTTGAATACCTCCAAAACGAAAAAAAGATATTTTTCTCATTCTTGCTATAATAAATAAAGATATAAAGTACATTGGTTTTAGCTTATTAATACGTTTTTATTATGTACAGTGGCGTAGAACGCCAGGGAGAGAGTAACCTGTTAATCCCTAATTTCTATGCCAATGGAGTAAATTGGATTTTTTAATAAAATACTTTGTCTGAATCGATAGCTTTAACAGTTCCTAAGATATTTGCATTTTTAGGTATTTGTTACCAACTGCTTAGGCAGGTTATTAACTTTGCCGTCCTGTATCTCGAAAACGAAACTCTATTGGACTTACGCTTATATAAAAGTTTTGTGTTAGAATGATTAGATCTATCATTCCCTGAAGTTACGAGTATTCTTCCAGAAACAGTGATTTTCACGTCTTGATGTTTCACAGATACTACAGAATAAAAATTTAAAAAAATCTTAGAAACTTATGATGTTTAGGTTTGTTTATAGACCTAAGGTCCTTTTTGACTGAGTTGTTTCTAATAAGACAGATCTTATATGTAAAATATTTGAATTATAAAATCTTACGCAATGAATGTATTCACTTACATCACACTTCTAACCAACTAAGTTAAATCAACTGGTATTTTTGAAATGTGATTGGTTTTAGCAAGCTGTAACTTAAGCCAAACCAGCATTTTTGAGTTTTAAGTTGGTTTTCGCAAGCTGTAAGTTGTGATTTGATTGATTGATTTGGTTGAGATTGAATTTATTGAGACTGATTTTGTGGATGACCGACTGCTTTTCCAAGCCTTATCTATAAAATAAGCGGTCGCTCATACGAGCTATGTATATACAGTGAGAGAAAAACTCTTTTCTGAAGCATCATTAGGACACATAGTGTATCACAAACAACATGAAAATCAACCACAACTACATTTGAATAAAAACGCAGGTAAGAAGAGAGTACACCATAATATATTGTCTAATTTATCAGTAAATGAAAGTACGCCTCAATCGGAATTTGAAGACGTTCGCAGAAAAAGCAGCATCAATGAGATTTACGAATAAAGTTACACACACAATTGATACAGGAAATGATACACCTCTTAAAAGTCGTCTCTGTCGGGTTTCGCAAAAAGAGAGAATTATCATACAAGATCAAGTAGAAGAAATGCTTGACCATGAAATTAAAATACCCACTAAATCAAGCTATAGCTCTCATATCATTGTAGTGAAGGAAAAAGGTGGAGACTTCCGTTGTTGTGTCGACTATAGGAAATTAAATGCAATTACGAAGAACAATAATTACCCAATACCACTTATTGTCGGAGTAGTATACCTAGCAACGAAGTAGTGCGTTGAATTTAAGTATGTCTCCGTGCATTTAATTATAGTTTTATTGTTCAAGCTAAATTTAATCAGTTTAAGTACGTTGAAGTAATAAGGAACAACGCTTTGAGTGTGGAAACTGATAACACAGTTTTCTTAAAATAAGCAGTGAACCAATACCGTGTTTTTGTTTTTAAAAAAGTTGTTTAGACCCGGAAGATCAGCAAGATAAGAGTAAGTTTTAGATCCTTAGATGCCCCGTAAAATTAGGGTTTTTTTGAGATTAATCTGATTATCGTACGACCAGCAGTTATCTAAATATAAGACTCTAAATATTAGTAGCGTTATCAGACAGCTGGCAAGGATAACCTCATTTATTCTGTATTATAAGTGTTGTATAACTGTGGTTTGCTATTAGTGGAGTTGATCGGCCTATTTCTACAGTTCATGCCTTTTGAGCGTGACGTTTCGGAAGCGGGCTCTGCTTCCGTCATCAGGCTTAGTCCTGAGAAGGACTGTTTTCGCACTTGAGCCGAATTCATATGTTATATAATTTTTCCCAACCACTTGACTACTCTCAGATTCGAACTTGGTACTTTTCACTTACTAGTATGATACCTTTACCGCTGAGCCACAGAGTAATCCTATACATATTTTTTAGAACTTATATACATATATATATATATATATATATATATATATATATATATATATATATATATATATATATATACATATATAACTTTTTCGTTGCGCCGCTCTTGCGCAGGTGTATTGCGCTTAAGCTCTTCGCTTATTATTGGAATCCATATGGGTCTCATATCTACACTAGCTTGGTTTATTGGATTTTCTGCTAGTGCGATGATTCTTTGAGTTTCCGACGAGTTGTGTTCTCGATCTTTGCCACTATCTTTATGTTATCCCATTGGATACGATGGTCTTCGTTCCAGACATGTTCGGTGATTCTTGATCTTTCTGTTTCGCCCTTGCGGACGTTGTTCTTATGTTCCTGCGTTCTCACTTTGAGTGGTCTACTGCTCTCTCCAATGTATGCTCTGCCGCATTCGCATGGTAGGTTGTATACACAGTTCTTGGAATTCTGATCTTCATTGTATGGTTTGGTTTTGGTTAGTATTCCCCTGAGCGTCCTGGTCGAAGGCAGTGCGTGTCTTGTATTTGCTTCCTATCCTTCGTATTTTGTTTGAGGTACCTTGTATATATAGTATTATCGCTGTATATTTAGGTTCTTCTTTTTAGGTTACCCTTTCCCTGTTTAGGTTAGGTGTTATATCGGGGTAGCCATTTTCTTTGAGTGTTCTAGCGATATTTCCTTTTTCTCTGTTCATGTCCTCTTGGTTTGAGCATATTGTTTTTGCTCTACCGTACAAGCATTTTTCCACGCCTAACTTCACGTTTTTTTGGTGATTGGAGTTGTAGTGTAGGTACCTCCCCGTGTGGGTAGGTTTCCTGTATACACTTGTCGTGAAAGTGTTGTCATTCCTGTGTACAAGTAGGAATGGCAGTTTTTGTTCCGACTCCAATTCTATTGTGAATTTGATGGAGGGTGCGCGGCTATTTAGACGATCCAGGAATTCATCCAGCTTATGCTTGCCGTGCTGCTAAACTACGAAGGTATCGTCCACGTATCTAAGCCACATCCTTAGTTTCTCTGTGAATTCGGATATCGCTTGGTATTCAAAGTCTTCCATATATATATATATATATATATATATATATATATATATATATATATATATATATATATATATATATATATAGGTTGATTTCAGGTTTACGCGCGTGTAGTATGAAACACTGTTGTTTATCCGGGCGTTGTCTCGCGTCTGCTGGTGATGTTTCTCACTCCTGCCAGTACAAAAACGACATTTTCAAGTTTTCTCCTTCTCCAACTGATTTGTTCGGCTCTGTGTTCGATTGGAGTAACACGGAGCCGAACAAATCAGTTGGAGAAATAACCAACCCGGTTTACGACCACGAAGATCTTGCATGGATCACATCATTACTTAAGGATAATTCTAGATGAATGCAATGATCGGTAAAAAGAACTACACATAGGATTTATTGATTTCAGAAAACCCTTCGATAAAATAAACAGAGAGAAAATGTGGCAAATACTCAAGACTTGTGGAATACCAGAAAAATATATAACATTAATTAAACTTCTGCATGAGAAATGTAACGCCTGTATAATACACAATGGAAAAAAGTTTGCAATTGAAAGTGACGTGAGACAAGCATGCATATTGACGCCCTTACTGTTTCTAATAATTGTCGACTGGATAATGGAGAAAATAGCAGATAACCAAAAAGCATTACAGTGGAGATTTAACACGAAACTGGAAGACCTGGTATATGCAGATGACATCTGTTTAATGATCGAGAAAAAAGAACACCTACAAGATGAATTAAACCAGCTAAAAATAATAGCAAGGACAGTAGGATTGGAAATCAACACAAATAAGACCGAAATACAAATAGAAGAAAAAAATATACAAAATGTTGCAAATTTCACTTATCTCGGCAGCGTACTGGATGAAAAAGGAGGATGCAGATCGAACATAAAAGCAAGGATACTTAAAACTCAAAACTCCTTCAGAATACTCTATAAAATATGGAGGTCAAACGAAATATTAAAGAATACAACACTGAAAATACCCAGAACAAATGTAATCACGGTACATTTATACGGGTGTGAAACCTGGGCACTAAATAAATAACCGCTGCAAAAAATACAAATATTCATTAATAAATGAGAATCCACTGGCCCAATACTATCACAAACAGAGAACTATGGAATACTACGAAGCAAGAACCGGTTAGCGTGACTATAATAAAACGCCGCTGGAAATGGATTGGACACACACTAAGGAAACCATGCTCAGATTTAACCCGTCAAGCACTCGAATATAATATTAAAGGAAAAAGGAACAGAGGAAGACCAGCTCCAACCTGGAGAAGAAACACACTTAAGGAATGTAAAGAAATGAACACGACGTGGAACCAAGTAATAGAAGTAGCGAAAAACAAAAATTGATGGAAAGAGTTCGTTCAAAATATATGTACCCAACAATAACAAAACATACTCAACTCCTAAAATTAAATTAAAGTGACAAAGTGTAAATGAATCTTATAGTGTTAGGCTGACTACCTTATACTGTGGACTTACCAGTCTGAGAAACAGCTTAGACGCCCTATATTCTTAATTGGAATGAAAGGACCGAAGAAGACCACTTATTGTCGACATTTTCTAACGTTTACACCAAGCAAAATACTTCACGTGTTTGTATTTACACTCAGATTATTGGCAGTGCGGATTATACCCCGAAAGTCAAGAAAAACCGCTATTATTGCTCTAAATGTATTGTACGAGTTTATTAAAATGCCATTTGAACCTTGCAATGCACCAGCCACGTTTCTGAAGTTAATGTACAGTGGAAAAAAATTTATAGTTTACCTAGACATTTTAACGTTTTCGTAGACATTTGAAGACTACGTCACGCATTTCAACGTTTAAGGAACGTATTATGTCAGACAAGGGTATTTCACCTGATAAATGTAAACTGAAAGGAGTTTCAAATTACCCGGTACCTCCACCATTTGTTACAGCTCGGGGGCTTAATTTGGGGTAGCTCAGATTTTTGGAATAACGAGAGGGATGTGACTTTCAACCAAGATCCTTAACAGGTCAAAAGGAACGGCAAGAGAGAGGTATGTTCGTTTTAGTTAGTAAATGGTACTAAACAAGTATAAATAAGCAAAAATAATGTAGTAATAAAGCAAGACTCCACATTGATTTGAACACCTTGCATCTGACACGATAGAAACAATAATGGTGCTAATATTTCTACTATAAATCTGCTAATATGCTCTCTAGTACCCTCTTTACTCATATTTATAATTGATAATTTACGTATTAACGTCCGGCCGCTCCTTAACTAGGAAACATCCTTCTCATATGGATATTGGTTAACATGAAAAAAGTCTATTTCTGGTTATATGCCCTACATTATAGCAATTAGTACATGGCACATTCTATAGTACAAGAAAAGGAAGTAGGTGTCCAGTCATTAATACTTAAAGGACTAATTAAGTTAAATAAAATTATATTTATTTCGAAAATGAAGTTAAAGGTATTGAAAATTATAATTGAATTTCTTTTGGTGACAATATCTCGCATTCTACAAGTAGGAACAGATAGTCTACAACTACATTCAGTTCATCTGATTTCAAGGCAATCAATTTATGATAACTAATTGTATTCACCAATCTACTGTCTGTTGGCACAAGAATAAACCGTGTAGCTATTACATTAAACATAGTGATTCCAATTGAACTATCTAGTTGTATAAATTTGTCACGTGTGGTTGCAATCTGCCACAGAATCTTTTTATGTAGAAATCACAATGTGGTTTGTCGTGTTGGGTTATTGAAGTTGGGATTTATCCAAGTATAAAGTTTGGAAGCACTAACTTGTTGACGATATTTGAAGTTATTACAAATTGGAGTAGGATATAGCACCCGGTTTGTGTGAATGGCGTGTATTTTTCGGTTTGTTTGCTATAAATAGGTTGGAGTTTTTAAATTGAGATTTGGTTTACGGGTTGACGATGTAAATTACTAAAAGGAATTTGAGATGGGAGTTTAAGATTTATCTTGTAGAAATAGATATTCTTATTTTTATTTAATCGTTAATTACAGTTTAGTTGGATGAAAAGGGTTTTAAATACCATAATATGTTGGGGTATAAAGTTTTTTGTAGTGCAGCTGATAACAAAAGGTCCAGACACGTGTAAATATTTTCACAATTTTTTAAGTTTACCAGTTCATTTCATGTATTTAGTTGCTTGGTGGAGAGTATAGAAAGTTTATTTGAATGCCAGTGTCTCTGTTTAAAAAACAGACTCGTTTCTAGATACTAAGTCTGATTCTTTCATGGGAAGGGTCCAATAATCAATTTGAGTATGGGCAATTTATGCAACGATTTAACGGAATAACGTGATTTTTGTTGGGAAAGGGTTTTTTTCTTTTCGTTAGGGAGTTCTACTCTAGCTGTTGAGGAAAGAGGACTAACGCGGGTGGTGACCATAGACGTGTAGAATTTGCGTATCATGTGCGGGGGTATTGAAGTTTCGTAGAGAAAGTTTCCCATACACCGTTAGGGGATTTTTGTGTAATATTTAACGACTGATTGAGGTGACGTTCTTTACGGGTCCTTCACTACCAAAATATAATATATTCTTCTCGAATAGGGATTTCGCCAAGGGTAAACTCAAGTAATAGTTGTCAGCACATAAGTAGCACCAATGTATACCAACAGATTCCAAGAGCTCGTGAACTATTGTCTCCGAATGCCCTTGACCTGGTACTTTGATATTAGTTCTGCTGTGTGTAATAATATTACTAGTGTACCCATTCACCGAGCACAGTTCTGCATTTTATTTTAATTTTTATCGCATATTTATGGGATTTATTTGGTATATATTGGAAAAATTTTATGCGTCCTCCAAACGCAATCATGCTCTTAACTTTTACTAAAGTTTTACCAATATTCACCGAATTTTTAAAATTTTCGTTTACAATACTGAAAGCAGTTTTGTTTTATACAGCCTCTCAGTCGTATCAAGCCAGGGGTCCTGGTTATTGCAAAAATGAGGACTCTTTAACATGAACAGGAATCGATCACGCGACATTTCAGTGGCAATAAATTCATTTCTTAACATTTTATCTTTGGCCCAATAGGAGTCCACTGTTGGGAGATGATTTAAATCCATTACAATAATGATTCCAAAAAATTTGCTGTTTATCCATATCAAGCGAGGTGTTCAACCTGGCGCGAAGATCCTGCTTCTATCAAGTCCCTCGAATACCTGTTGATTTCAGTAATTATCAGTTGGAGTGGATAATCAGTCATAAACATCCTGAACGCATCTAGAGGCGTTGCAATATCATCCGCATCAAAATTATACATGGCTACATCTGGCTTTATGACAAATGCTGGAGTATTCTTCGTTTTCAGCTAAGCTGTCATCTGAATCACTACCTGAGGGCATGTAATGTTGGTCCTTCAACGAATCGTCACTGTCGTATGGAATTAGTTCCGTCTTATCACTATCCGATTCTTTATCTTCAATAACTTGTTTTTCATGTTCAACTTCATGTCTAGCTTTACGTTCACCCTTATTTTCACCGTTAATAAGCAGCACTATGCGCTTCGTACGCGATGAACTCATTTGCTCAAACGCCATGTTCGACGGTTTCATAAACACTGAATACACAACGTGTTTTTGCGCGGGAAACAAGAATGCGTAACTTTAACATGCGAAGATAGTAATTGTGGCTCACATTAGACTTCAAACTTAGGTTTCACGAATTCCTAAACAAAACTTTACAAAGGGTGTTCGAATGTTATCCAACAAATCGCATTTACAGGTATAATTATATTATTATGTACCATCTTGTGTTTGGTTAAGAGAACCTTTACATTTGTACCAAAGAGAAACCAGTCTTAAGCCTATGTTCTGAAGAAGAAATATTAGAGATAAATGCAACAAGGTGTTCAAAATATATGTTCAAACCTGAGAAATTTGAAATTAAATAAAAACACTTTTCTGAAATAGAGCACCCTCGCTGTGTTAAAGAGAATCGAAAACCACACAATTCTTCATTGCACACTGATAGACATTTAATATTGTGAAAGTTTTGTGTGTTCAATAGTAAAATAATGGATTACTCTAAAAATTAATTAATATACATGTTTTACGTGATAGGAGAGGCTCAAAGAACTGCCTTCCTGTTTAAAGGTTGCACAGAATGCTCGAAGCCAGCCTGCTCAGCTCACTTTTGAAAATTTGATCTAGAGATTCGATTATACTGTCAGTGTGGATTCTGTAAAACGCAAAGTGGTGAATAGAAATACCAGTAACCTAGAAAACGAACTTGAGAGTCTGACCCGAATGACAGTAGTCGTCAGGTACCAATATCATGAAAAACGTCACAATCAACTGTCAATCGGACAAATATAAAATATAAGCATTATCCCTACCATATTGAATTACACCAGGAATTACGCAATGATGGCTTCTAAAGACGAGCGGACCTTTGCCAGTGGATTATTGCTCAACTTGAGATTACTCCAAACCTTTTATCTTATATTATGTTTTGTGCTGAGGCTACGTTTAGAAGCAAACGTGCTGTAAATCGCTATAGTGTACACTATTACGCCCTAGCCAATCCATTCTGAGTTCGACAAATGCAAAACCGAAACCACTGGTCCATAAATGTTTCGTGTGGAAATATTCATGACAGAATTATTGGACCGTAGGTTCCTGTCACTCCCTTAACTGACCATATCTACCTTAAATTCCTCCAAGAAGTTTTACCTAACCTCCTTGATCTGTTTAGTAATAGTCAACGACATAATATGTGGCTATAACAGGACGGTGCCCCTCCGCAATACCACTGCGAGGTACGTGAATTTTTAGATGATAATTATATTCTAAAATGGATTGGGCGTGGAGGTTTTGTCCAGAGACCCCCAACGTCTGGGGATCTTATCTCATTAGATTTCCACTTATGTGGATATGTTAAAGAACGTGCATATGTCAGAGCTCCCACTATAAAAGAATATATGAAGGATATAATACGAGATGCCTGTGGAACGATAACACTAAAGATTCTGGAAAACGTGGGGGAAAATATAATCATACGACTAAATGTACGCATTTAGCAGGCCGGGCACCTTTTCTAATATATTTTAAGAAGAACTCATTAGTAACTGTTGAATTATTCAATGACTTGAGAATATTCGTTTATTTCATATCAAGTTCTTATGATAACGTAATATATTTACTGTTAGAGTTACTGTATATCTGTGTTAGTGTTTAGTACATAATGCAACTTTTAGTCTCTCTTGTTTTCAAATCTCACGGCCACTGCGAATAATCACAATAAAAACAATTGAAATATTGAATAATGTAGAAAAATCAAAATAACTAAATATGCAGGGTATTCGATTTGAGAAAAGTGATGTGCTTGAAAGTTTCACAGGTCAAATATTTTAAACACCTTATAGCATTTATCTTTAATATTTCTTCTTCAGAACAGGCTTAAGCTTGTTCTTTCTTTGGTCCAAATATCAGATTTTTTCTAACAAAACACAAGACAATAATAAAGTCAAACTGTAAATGCGATTTTTTCGGATAAAATTCGAATTATTTCAAAACCGTAAATTTTACATAAATGAAACCTATATAGTTTTATAATTGCACATAAAATCCAAAAATAGAATTATGCACAAGGTAATTAAGTATTATTATTAATTTTATTAAATACATAAATAAAAAGTTTACCTCGAGTAGGATTTGAACCTACTACCTGTACTTTGCTAGAGTACCGCGCTAACCACCAAGCCATCAAGGTTCAAGCCCCAATCGATGTAAATTTTGTCTTTATGTATGTAGAACTGATATAAATTCTAAATATAATGAGATTACCATCAAATTACTTATATTAACGGAATGTGAGCCTGCAATATCGCAAGGATTCACACATACCAAAGCAACTTGACTAATATTAAATTATTATAAGTTTTTCTTATGAACGAATAAGTTCAAAGGTAAATATGTAATTAATTATTATTAGTAATTTTATTGAATACATAAATAAAAAGTTTACCTCGAGTAGGATTTGAACCTACGACCTGTACTTTGCTAGAGTACCGCGCTAACCAACTGCGCCATCAAGGTTCAAGCAAAAACTTATAATAATATATACAAGGTGTTCTATTAAAAAAATATTTAACTGTGTCTTGCCTGTCCTCCTTTTTTGGAGCACTCTGTATAGTCAAGAATTATTTCGAAAAGAACACGCTTACTAGTCACATAATACGATAAATACATTTTATTGGGAAAGTTTACTTACAAAGCACCAGTTTACTTTATAACCCGGTACAGTCCATGATCAGGTAAGTATCCATATTCTACAAAACAGTTGCTTAATATTTATGTATGGTATTAGAAGGTTCTAAAGTATTTCGCATAAGTTAAAAGACACGTATTTGTTAAATATGTTTCTTTCATTCATCTACCTTCTTTCATAAGTTGTTGCTAACAAAGTCTCATGTCCCCTTATACAATAAAATTTAATTTAAATCAGATATCCATAATGTTAACGTCAGAAATAAAAATGTAATAATGCCGCCTATATATAAAACATTTCTCAACGATTATTTTCATATTTGCATTTCAATCAATTATAATGGAATTTCCACCGATATCAAAAACCTTCCTCTGAGTCAGTTTAAGGGACATTTTACTGCTTTTCTCTTCCGTTGACAGTAATTGATATTTTGTCCCTAGTAATGTAAACTTACTCTCACGAAATGATTCTTCGGCCGTTACACACACAACCAATTTGTTGTTTCAACTCTGTGAGTTATTCACTTCTCCAATTTTTATTAAAAATATACTCTTTTTCTTTTATAAATTATGTCCACACTTGGATGAATGTTTAACATTGAGTATTAGGATCAGATGGAAGACCAAATTGTGTTTGGTCACAATCTGAACTTTGTCCTTTTGGCAAAAAAAAAATTAAAATAAACGTACAACAAATAAATGATAACGCATAGTTAATTTATATATTATTATTATTATTATTATTCGAACCATCCCATGTTTCAACAAATAAATAAGATAAATCCATCAAAAGTGATCCATCCACGCTAGATTTAGTGAAGATAGTCGACCATTGACTTAGACAAAATCTACCGTTCAATTTGTTGCTTACATATTGCATAAAGTCATGTGGTTATGTGGAATGTGGTGGACAACCACTTTTCTAATCATAAACCAGTTGTCTTCCTGAAACATGTTTTTTTTTCTAAAATTATCACATAACTGATTTTAAGCCAAAAAGGGAACCATTGTTTTACTTACACAAATTGAAGCAGGAATCAGTTCACCTTAGTATTTCCTTCAGAAAACGTAGTCTAATAAAGCTTATTAATTTGTTATCTTATTGATCATTAAGTTAGGCGGAACATCTTGATACCGTGCGCTCGCTGCGTGTGAAAATGCTGATGGTTTTGCAAATAACGTTTGTTATTCTTTTTTTCTGGAGAATATTCCAGTCACCACATTGATCTAGAGGTAAGGGCCTGTATGCTGGTTATAGCATTTGTAAATTGATCACTTCATGCCTTTATTTCATTGGTCAGCAGCATTGTCAAGTAAAAGTTATCGGTCGAGATTGAAAAAGAAGCCCTTTCTAGAACGTGATTCGCCTTTCTTCCTTCGTCAATTTTATTGTTCTCATGAAGAGTGCTGAGCAAGAGCACCAGTTTTTTTGTGTAGGTTTGTAAGAAACTGAGGTTTCTGTATTATTAATAGCCCATAGTCTTTTGTTTCCTCTTTTTCAGTGAGAAGTTCCAGCAGAATTTCTTATTTACTTTTTCTAATAGTGTCAACAAGTGTTAGACGTTCCTCTAAAAGATCGCGGGCCGTAGTGAGGTAAAATAAATATTACAGGTTAGATTTCTACCAGTATTTTGTATCCCAAAGGTTAATTTATTTACAATGTCACGTATAGAATTGCCCAAATTGATTTCCAGTGTAAACTTCTATTTTGCAGGTGTAAAATCTCTTGAAATCGGTTAATCCCAAACTTTCCTGGTTTTTCGGGAATGTAAGCCCTGAACCTAAACCTTCCCCGAAAGTGCCGAAGAGCTTCATTGGAGTCACATATACATAGTGGCTGTAATTTCTCGTCAGTGTTGTCTTCAAAAATTCCTTCAAGCAGTACAGCTTATCTTGTAAATTGTGAAGTTGTTATTTTGACTAGCAATATCGCCAAACCAGATGCACTCCCATACTAAGCCTGAACATATCTGTACTCATTCCATCACTTTGTTTCTCAATTATGTAGTGAGGAAAAGATAAACTCCAATACCGATGGCATCTTTATTTTTCTGAACCTCAAGTACTTATACTGAAATACTCGCTTCTGAGTCCGAATCTCATAAAAAAAATGTTAGTATTTCCCTTTCTTCAGTACCAGCATAACCGAGTGTACCACCATATGAGTTCCATCCAGGAACAGTTTCTTATAAAGGTCTCATTTAGTCTTATGAAAACTGAATAACACTCAAATTAAACATGCGTAACTACACACCAGTTATCAAAATGCTTACACAATATAACAACACAAAATGAAAAGTCTACCACACCGAACCACAATAAGCTGCGTACTGGTTAACAACAGAGGTAGGGCTGTGAATACCTGGCCGCTCTACTCCTTTTTCGTGCACAAAGAGTGAAAACATGACACACATTCTACAAAAGCGGCAAATTGCCGCTGGAGCGTAAAATTACCTCACGATGACTATGAATATACTCCAAGATACGATAACGATGAGTCCCCCACCAAAATTAATACTGAGATCTAGAACTAAGACTAAGCCCGAAACCATGGGAATACAGTGAGTAACGATAAAATGAAATTGCGGATGGTTATACGACCTTCCTTTTTTAGAATGGTCTCCCTGATGATGAGAAAATAGTCCCTTCATCATGGTTTATATTAAAAATCGACCAAAATCTCTTGCAATAATAGGGTAGGAGGTGATTATGTCCTCAATTAGACCTTCTGGTTGTAAGATAAAGTGTTTTCATACTTGACCCTCTTATTGTGTTAACATTTTGGTTTCACTTACTGTGTTCGGATCATTATGACACGGGAGCCTATAATTGTCATTTTATTCTCGTTAAATTGGTACAACAGTAAATAATAATAACAAATAAAGTGTAGTATTTATTATTTATTATTTTATTACGTTATTTTAGTTTTATTACATATTATAAACGTTATGTAAAGAACATCTGAAAAACGTAGTGGTTACAATCTTGATAGTAGTAATATAACTGAGCTTGACATAGGTACATTGAGCACTTACAACATACCATATTAGTTTTATTATCATTTGAAGAGATACAACAATTACATCTTTTACGCTTGGTTGTGGTTAATTGTTTCCTTACTTCGGCATTACTGGTTGAAGAACGTGACATTATAATCATTTCAGCTGCAGGAATACTTTGAGGGAGACGTTTTCTTTCTTGCAATAATGAAGTAATTAAGGAATTACCAAGATATTCAAGAAATAGTCGCCATTTCATCAGTTTTACAGCATTCCAGGTTGGAGTTACTTCGCACCACAGAACATAAGCGTTGTAAGCTGAAACGCCCATGATATTGTAAAAGATAGTCATTGGCCATCTTTTAGTTTGCCATCTGCATGTGTATGTCATTATTAACTGGTGCCACGTGTCTACAGCACCTTTAGTTTTATTGTAACCTAAAATCATAAACGGCTTTTTATGATCTTGGTTACACACTCCGTTATCATGGTGAGTGGTCTCGGAATACAGGAAACTATCGACGTATCCTTGGTAAAGTAACATTTTGAAGAAATAGTTTCTTTCCTGTTGCAGACCAATGCGGCTGGCAATTCAGGCTTATTTTTGCGAATAGTGCCAAGCATGGTTACTTTTATTTTCGATAGCATCTACCCCAGATCGTACGAGGTAATAAAATTATCACCCGTGACCTTTTAGACCATAAGTAAGATCTAGCACAACTCTTTAACCTTGACCTCTCTCTGGAGGTTCACCTTCGTTTTTCCCGAGGCACACTTGCATGTTATATGCATCAGCAGTTACAGAATCGCATAAGTCTAAACCTTGACTCCGTATTTAGCAGGTTTATTCGCGATGTACTGTCTAAAAGGACAACGGTCTCTAAAAGGTACCATTTCTCACCTACTGTTACAGTTTCGTGAACATTATAGAGTTTATGTAGAATTGCAACCTATTCATCCCACAAGTCCCATATGGGAGCTAATTTATCAGTTTGGCGTCGTTACTCTTACTATTGGACGACCTACATTTCCCTCCCATAGACTGGCTGTTGCCTCTCCATGAGATTTACACACTGCAGTTAGAAACGGTCGGCCAAAATATGCTTCTAGTTCAACTAATATTTGTTCTTGAAACGTGTCGCCATAAAGTCTTTTGCCTTCTAAATTTGACAATTTCAAGATTAGATTTACAATTTTGGGTGTTAAATATAAGAAGTGAGCGGATTTTATATCAATTATTCGCGGCGTAGCATACCTTGTTGGCCCAGGAACCAACGAAGTAATATTTGCTGCGGATAACCTTCCCGATTGATGTGTCTTTTCATTCCATACTATAGTGCCATCTATTGAAGTTGCGTGATTAGCCGTATCAGCTTCATCTGAAATCGTAGCTTCCACTTCATCATCCGTTTCGACAAACGATCTTCGTCTTCGAAAACACACAAAAGTTTCTCAAGTTCACTGTCCGTAAGCACTCTCTCACTACACATTTTCAATAATAAATTTTAAATCTTTAGATATTTCTTACTAGAGCGTAGCATAAAGTTTCATATTTACTACGAAACCTAACACACAGATGCTGACTAGCTGCATTTGAACACGGAGTCACAGACAAGTCGCAACAGGAATAAACTTGTTTAACGATACGCAAATAACGCATGCAGTATGCGCAATATTGCGTGTGGCAATACTATGTAAGCTATTTATATTTATGAAAATAAAACAAAACTAATAAAATACATTCGTCTATGATAATTGTTTGCTTCTCGTTCTTCTAATTTGAACCACTCAAATCACCGGGTAATGTAGATCCAAACACAGTGAATTTTTTAATATCAATCTAGGTACACCGTTATTAGAGTAATGAAATAAAAGTCTTGCGGTGTCAACTAAATATTTAAATAAATTAACGAATTGTGCACATTATAAGAACGCGATTGGGTCATATTGACCCAATAGGAGGGTTAAGAGGATCCTCTCGTTACAGAAAAATGAAATTTGTCCAGGTGAACAGATTTGTCATTTTTATCAGAATCACTTTTACCTATTTACCAGCGAGAATAATATACAAAAGTAGGTCGGTTACAAAGTTTTAGTTTAAGTGTGAGTGTAAGTGTTTATTTAGGTGTAGCGTGCTGTGCGCGATTAATCCGATTCGTTTGCCGGTAACACGCTAGGTTGTCATCGAATAGACGGGGGGATGCAGAGGGCATATGTATTGTCTAGGGATTCTTCTATCTCCTCGGGGAAATCGTCAAGGAGTTGTGTTAGGAACGCGGAGGGGTATTTCAATTTTAATGTGGGTTTTTTCCGAAGTAAGGATCTCTCTGGTAGGGATTGTATCACCGTTTCTTCGTAATGTCTGTATTCTGTGTGTGTGATGGGTGGTATGTTTGCGTGTTGTATTGTGAGGGTGTTAGGGTACCTCCAAGGTAACTTGTGTAAGCGTCTGAGTATTCGGCGTTCACTGGAAGCCATAGAAAAGAGCTAATTAGGGTATATATTAGTGTATATGGGTGCTCGGAAATCCATAACAGGTGTTATATAGGTGTGTTGTAGTGTTTTGTGGTGGCAACCTCTGAGTCTAACCCGGAGGGCGCCCAATAGATTTGCTCAGTTTTTCATTCTGTTTAGTGTTCTTTGTACACCGGGGAGCCCAGTGAGGGTTCTGGTAAAGAGGACTGCCAAGTAGGTGGCTTATTGTTGGACAGGGATTCTTTATTTATTCAGCGTGAGGGAAACATTGCTGCTGGCTAGGTTTGGGAACTTATATTCGGTGTAGTTAGGATGTCGGAAGAGGATTGTTTGGGTTTTGGTGGGATTTACGGAGACTCTCCACCACTCGTACTGTCGTGAGAATTGCGCGAGATGTTACAATTAATGAAATATGAAAAGATGAGAACGCATACATAAGCCTGCTATTAACATAAACATTTGATAAATGTTAAAGTCAGCTAAGAAATTTAATTTTACTAAAGAATAACTAGATCTTCAATAAATTAAATATTACTAAACTGCTTTGAAAATGACAAATCAGAACACAATCTAACGGTCGAAAGCTATCAGTGAGGAATGTCATATTCAAAGAGTGCAAAGTTGTGAAGAACAAGAACAACAAAAAGAAATAGTTTTTTTAACAATATTAATTGTTATTCTACGGCGAAAAGACAATTTGGTACTTTTAATATGTTTTTTAATTTTCATTTTAAATACATATGTTGTAAACCAATATAATAATGTGTTTGTCTTGGAAATATTTCTATAATAACAAATGGAAGGTCATGATTTAAATTATTTAACCCATGCTCAGCTACCGCAGATTTCTGTGGTTGGCCTAGTTTACAAAATATCATATGTTCTTTACGCTCTTATACACTCCGAAAGATTACAATGGGCTTTAGGTGACCTTAAATGTTCTGTAATTTTTCGTGTAGGTTTAAAAACAGTCCTTATGCTATGATTAATTAAGATTTTTCAATTCTATCAACAAAATTAGCTATAAAAGGAAGAAAAGCAGTACCAACGTTAATTACTAGCTTTGTTTTACGGTTATGTCTATCAGGTGTAATAACATTATTACTATCTATAAGTGAATATCCATTAGCTTGTAGTAATTTTGTTAAATATTTATATCCATCTTTGAAAAATTCAGGATTACATACTCGTTTAGCTCGATCCAGAAGAATTTATTATACCAACCTCTCACGTGAATAGTAGTTTGAAGTCAAGCAACAACATAAGAGACAATATTTTGTGTGTTGGAACCACAGGCTATCAAAAGATCATACAATCCAGATTTTTTTTTAAAACTAAAGAGCTTACTAGATTAGCATCTAATCCTAAAGAAATAAAAAATGAACTCTGATGTTCTTCCCCCAAAACTGCCAAAATCTAATAAACCTAATGTATCTTTAAGGCCTATTGTTAGTTCAAATTTGATCTTATACATGCAATCCTGGAAACATGCAAAACATTTTGTATCTTCATTATAACCTCATGTAGGTAAAACCCCCAATATATTAAAAATACATAATTTCAAATTTGAAGGAGGTGATATAGTGCTCAGTTTTGATGTTGCTGCACTTTTTATGAAGGCCCTCTAAAAGAAGCTATTGAATATATTGATCGTGTTCTTCGAAAATATATAACGGTTCTTTTTCAGCACTGTCTTACTATGAACAGATTGGTGCAGATTAGTGGTGGTAATGGGTATCCCTCTCAGTCTTACTATAGCTAATTTTTACATGAAAAAATTTGAAATACTATCGTTACTGGATGCACTTAGAGAAACCCTTTGTGTGGTAGGTGATACATTTGTTATTTAGAGACATGGAGGAGAAGCACTACAAGAATTCTTAATTTTTATGAATACTATCGATCCAAGCATCCAGTTTAGCATGGAGAAGCAAACTAATAGAAGTTTACTATTTCTCAACATATTAATATCTAACAATTCACCATATTTTATGTGTCTAGGTTTTTTGATGGTTTCAGGTAGACCTTAAAGTAAATGCTTTACGAATTGTATGATAAGTTACTACAGCTGTATAATAATTTAACACATGTAGTTAAAATAAAAAATCATACTAAACGTACTAAATTGAGTTTTCATTGTACAATAACAATTACAGTTATCAAAAAAACTGTTTCTTTGTTAAACTTGAGTAGATCTTTAATCCGTATGTCAAGTTTCATTTGTGAATGCTTTTATCAATTTCAAATTAAAGTTTTCACTGCTTTACACTTACATCATAATTTGACTAAATTTGTTGAATTTGCACTTTGATTATGACATTTTCACTATTAACTTTCGACCTTTAGAGGGTGCTCCTATTTGTTATTTCCGATGCAGTCTAATAATATTTAATTTAGTAGTGATCAAGTTATTCTTTATTAAAATTATATCCTATAGTTGGCTTCATACATTTATCAAATTGTTGTATTAACCGCAGACTTGTGTTCGCGCTTTCATATTTTTTATATTTCATAAATTTGTTCTTCAGATATTACCACTTACTGAGGACGATAACTGTAATTGTTATCGAAACGTATAGATTTACATAACATATAAAAAAATACGCCATCTAAATTTTTTTCATTTTACTTCAATGTGGTAAGAATGTCTTCAATTTTTAAAGGAAATTGTTGGATCACATGATTCAAGAATTTAGCTTTCACAATTTTTTACTGTACCAATTTTTGTTACACATTGAAACTTTTGATAAAGACAACCAGACATGAATAAAAATGACGTGAATGATGCAAAGCATAAATTGCGACGCAATATGCTAATTAACAAAGCTATAAATTAAATGTAGGGAAATGTGTACAGTGCATCCCATTTTGGTTGAGACAGCCACATATCTCGGTTGTTGTTGAAGATAGAACCTTGCAGTTTCCGCGGTCGTTTGCCACTTTTTTGTGAAAATCAAGATGGCCTGAACGGATTTTGCCTAACTTCTTTCGTTTATACATTACAGGGTGTTTTTGAAAATCCACACTTTTTGGATCCCCTCCATATCTAAGAAGTTTCTCAGCGATAATGTCAAATTAAAAACTTGTCCCATAGAGAATATTACGTAGAATCCACGGGCGCACTCAATTTTCTTTTCGGGGTATCGTTATGGAGATAAGACTCAAACTTATGATTTTTTCAATGGAACACCCTGTATTTTATTATCTCATTAAATTGCTTATTTTTTTCCTTCGAAATGATATATATTATATAAACATGAAGTTTTAAAGAATGTTCCAAAATTACAAAAACGTTGAATTTTAATGGAGTGCCATTGATTGCAAAGTTTTACTACAGGGACTATTATTTGTGATTTTTTTATAGTAGGTCTTTTGGAGCATTGTTTTATCAAGTGACTGTGGAGAAATCAACACATCTGCTGTCATGATGATAAATTTTAATGCGTTTCATTGTGTTTGTGTTTGGCGATTTTGTTAATTTGTGAAATTTTATAATGGCTGAAAGATTTTTTCAGAACAACGAAAAGTATGATATCATACAACGTTTCAATCAATGCCATGAAAATGTTGACGAAGCATTAAAATTATATTTAAACAGGTAAACTACTAATTTACAATAAGACATTACATGACATATTGTTTTTAAAACGTTAGATATCCAGAGAGGCGTCAACCTAGTCGAGCAACGATATTTCGACTAAAGAATAATCTACTAAATTATGGTGCGTATTCTAAACCCCGACTCAAGATGTATAACAAGGAAAATAATGAAGTGGATAAAATAAATGTCTTAGTCAGCGTCCGTGTCTCTCCTCAGACTTCTTGTACGAAGTTAGAAAATGACACTGGCGTTCCCCGATCACGGGTACAAAGGATTTTAAAAAAACATAAATTCAAAACCTACAAACTGAATATTGTCCAACATTTATACCCTCGTGATGCAGCGAGGCGTGTGAATTTCTGTAATTGGTTTTTGAACCAAACTCGAAGAAACAATAATTTTCCGAGTAAAGTCATATTGTCAGACGAAGCCCATATAAACAGTGCCGGTTTATTTAACAGGCACTGGTATGATGAAAAGCAACACCTAATTTTTGAGCAACAACAACAGGGTCGATTTGGTTTTAATGTAGCCTGTTTCTTATTGGGTACATCAATAAAATACCGCATTTTTGAAGGGGCCCTCGACGGGAATAGGTACTTGGCAATTTTAGAAGAAGTAATACCAGAATTCCTGGAGAATGTTCCCCTCGCCTATCTTAATGCCATTTACTTCCAACAAGACGGTGCCCCTGCCCACAATTCGAGGTTGATTGTACCGTTTTTAGAAGAAACTTTCCAGGGCCATTGGATTGGAACAAATGGACGAATTAGTTGGCTTGAAAGGTCACCTGATTTGTCAGTGTTGGGCTTTTTTTGGTGGGTTTTTTGAAAAATAAAATATACCGTAAGAGGTAGTTTTCCAGAATTTACAAAATCGGCCTTTCATAATTTTTAATGCATTAAGACGTATTAAGAAATTGTGTCAATTGTGTGTTAGGGAAAATGGACATCAATTTGAACAATTCAATGAATAAGTTACCGAATAATTTCGAAATGAAATAGTATGAGTAAATAATTAATTAGTTGCTTATTCTACATTATGAACTTTTTATTACTATTTATTTGTTGCTATTAGTTACCTACGTTTTGTGTTTTGTTAGTGAATTAGTGTTAGTATTGTTCTCGTTTCTTTCATGAAAAAAATTCAATTTGAACTTTTTTTGTATGAAAAATCCACAGCCTACTATTAAAAATCAATGTTTTAGTGATTTTGGAACATTTTTGAAGAATTTATGTTTATATATTATATATCATTTTGAAGGAAAAAAATAAGTAATTTAATGAGGTGATAAAATACAGCATTTTCCATTGAAAAAATCATAAGTTTCAGTCGTATCTCCATAAAATTGAGTGCGCCATTGAATTCTACATAAAATTCTCTATGGGATGTTTTCAATTTGACATTTTCGCTGAGAAACTTCGTAGATATGGAGGGTGTGAATTTTCAAAAACGGCCTGTAACTTATGAACGAAGGAAGTTACGAAAAATACGTTCAGGACATCTTGAGTTTCGCAAAAAAGTGGCGCAAGACCGCGAAAACCGCAAGGTTCTATCTTTAACAACAACCGAGATACTTGGCTGTCTCAACCAAAATGGGATGCACTGTACATATGCTTTTTACAATTGCTTAGTTCTTTTAAGTAATTGAAATTACATTCCAAGATGTCAAAAATATCAAATAATTTTGAAGGTTTTAAATTATAGATGGTACTGTAACAGAATTTTACAGAAGATTAAAGGTAATTATCTTAAAAAGAAAGACAAAAACGCATGAACTACTTACAAGAAATATTCAAATAGACCCCAATTTTTAAACCATTGCACAGTTTAAAGTTTACAACACGCACACAAAGTGTGTAAATATTGCATATGCAATGAATTTGGATTACAACACAAATCAGATCCAAATTTCTACAGTCACCATTAAGGTAAAATGTTTAGAAACAATATTTTGTAATACGCAGACACAAAAATATGAATAAATGGAGCTTATCAATAATAATTGGTGTACTTCAGAACAGAAAAAAATCTATGGACATCATAAACATATGACAATAAAAAAAAACAGCTGTTGTACAAGGAAATAATTTGGGAAAAAGTATATCAATGTGGATAACAAAACAAGTAACATCAGGAATAAGAATAACTTATTTATTAAGAACAATAAAACCTTGGAGTAATACCAAGTACCAAACCATAAGACCCTCTGTAAACACACTTTTCTTAAAGCACACTTTCTGTTTAATAAATAAAATTGAATTAAATTAAATTAAATATCTATATCTATAAAACACAAACATTGTTTCTACCTATACCCGTTATAGACTCTGAAACCATCCAACCGATGTACTCAAAAAAGGATTCATTAGAAAGCCAATAATGCGAAAATGGTTTTAGACCAATAAAATTGGCACATTCGATTCGTTCATGATTTTGATTTTTCCGAATTTTGAAATTTTTTTAATTTATATTTTTAAATAAGGTATCCGCTATGTCTTATATTTCTTTATAAGAAAAATTTTACCTTTAAATAAATATCGCAAACGGTTATTGAGGTGTGTTGTGATCATAGCGCGGAGTGAATCTCCACGCTGGTATTTATATAATTTTCATTGTGACAAACTTCATAAAATACTTATCTTTTTTGGATTTTTATAAATGTGTATTTTAAATTAAACAAACTAAACGTTTCGATAACACTTACAGTTATCGTTGTCAGTAGTAATATCTTTTAAAATTGTTAAAGTTGAAAACAATTTTGTCAAAGTTGAAAAATTAAAATATAAACAGCCTGCTATTAACATAATAGTTTGAGTAACGTATAAAGCCAACTACAGAATTAAATTTTAGTAAAGAGTAACTAGGTCATTACAAATTAAATATTGTTAAACTGTCTTAAAGATCACAAATCAGAACATCCTCTACAACGAGGCTAACAATGAAAAATGTCAGCCAAAAAACACATATAACAAAATTTAATCCAGTTATGATGTAAGTGTAAAGTTTGGAAAATCTTCAATTTCAAAATGATAGAAGCATTCACAAATATAAACATGACATCAATTAAAATAGTCCAGTTAAATCTAACAAAGAGATATTTATCAATAATTGCAAGTGTTATTAACAATGAAAAGCATAATGCAGAACGTTTTTCGTAATTTCTTTAATTTTAATCTTAATTTCAACCACTTAAATTACAGTGCTGTGGTAATTTAACATATAATTGGTACAGAATTTGCTTCAAGGTCTAGAAAAAAAACACCGCAAAAAACCTAGACATACCAAAAGTCAAAATTAAAATCAAAATCAAGACGTATCATTATGCCTTTTTTTAATTATAAGACGCCAAAACCTATTTAAACGGAGATTTTCTTCTTGTCTATTAAAATTATTGGGGTGTTTATATATCTCAATAGCTTCACTTTGTAAACGAACATAATAATGAATTTGTCTTGACAATATTTCCATAATGTCAAATTGAACATCAGGATTTAAATTATTTAAGGCACGGTCAGCCACCGCAGACTTCTCTGGTTGACCTAATCTACAAAATCTCATATGTTCTTTACGTCTTATACCAAGTTACGTTTTGTGATTCCAATGTATACTTTTCCACATGAACAAGATACTTATACACTCCAGAGGATGATAATGGGTTTGAAACATATTTAGGTGATCTTAAATGTTCTTTAATTTTTCTTGTAGGTTTAAAAACAGTCCTAATGCCATATTTAATTACGATTCTTTTAATTCTATCTGTAACATTAGCTATAAAAGGAAGAACAGCAGTACCAACATGAAAAACTGGTTTTTCGTTAAGGTTACGTCTAAAAGGTATAATAACGTTACTAATAGCTGTAAGGATTTTGTTAAACATTTATATTTATCCTTCAATAACTCAGGGTCACAAATACGTTTTTCTCGGTCTACTAAAGATTTAATTACACCAATTTCTTGACGTAGGTGGTGGTTGGTTAATTTATGAAGCTATCCATCAGTGTGTGTTAATTTTCTGTAAACCTTAGAAGAAAATGAATTATGATTTTTAGATATTAATATGTCACGAAATGGTAAACTTCCATTAGTTTCTTTTTCCATGGTAAACTGAATACTAGGATGTATACCATTTATAAAAAGCAAAAACTCATGTAGTGCCTCTTCTCCATGTTTCCAAATCACAAATGTGTCATCTACATATCTGTACCACACTAAAGGTTTTTTAGGTGTATTTTGTAACGCTAATGTTTCAAAATTTTCCATGTCAAAATTAGTTATAACAGGACTACCTATTGCAACACCATCAATCTGTTCATAAAATTTACTATTCCACTGAAAATAAGTTGTAGTAAGACAGTGTTGAAAAATGATGATTATATCCTTTGGAAAAAGATGATCAATGTATTCAATAGTTTCTTTTAGAGGCACTTTTGTAAAAAGTGAAACAACATCAGAACTGACCATTATATCATCCTCTTCAATTTTGAAACTATGCATTTTTTCAACAAAGTCGGCAGAATTTTTAATGTGATGGGGTGTTTTACCTATATGAGTTTGTAATAAAAATGTAAGATGTTTTGCAAGACTATATGTAGGAGAACCAATTGCACTAACAATAGGTCTTAAAGGAATATTAGGTTTGTGGATTTTTGGTAAACCATATATTTTTGGTGAAATAGCTTCAGAGTTAGTAAGTTTCTTTTTTATTTCTTTAGGAATAGATAATAATTTAATCAGTTGTTTAGTTCTTAAAAGAAACCTTTTTGTTGGATCTTTTGGTTTTTCACGATAAGTCTCTGGTTCCAACAATTGTTCTATTTTAACGTTATAGTCGTTCATATTGTTGCATTACCTTTATTTGATTTTAATATCATTACATTTTCCTTGCGTCTAATATCAACTAAAGCACGTCATTGACGAAAGGATAAGTTGCTCTTTGGAGGTTTTGTTTTACGTAATACGTTAACGGTGTTATATCTAACTTCATTAGCAGCATCAAAAGGTTATGATTTAATGGAGTTTTCGAAATTAAACTAAATTTTCTTAAATGTGTTTTGTGGCTGACATTTTTCATTGTTAGCCTTCGTCTTAGAGGGTGTTGTGATTTGTCATCTTTAAGACAGTTTAACAATATCTAAGTTTTAATGACCTAGTTATTCTTTACTAAAATTTAATTTTATAGTTGGCTTTATAGGTTATATTAATAGCTCGCTGATGTTTATGTTTTAATTTTTCAACTTTGACAAAATTGTTTTAACATCTTTAACAATTTTAATAGATATTACTATTGACGAAGATAACTGTAAGTGTTGTCGAAACGTTTAGATTGTATAATTTAAAATACACCATTAAAAAAACCCAAAAAAATTAAGTATTTTATTATGTGATAAACTTATATTTGAAATATCGCTACTGTTTAAAATTCAAAGCTTCCTATATTAATCCAAATTTCATTGTAGCCCCTCTTCAAAAATGATACCATTTAAAGTATCCTAATTCTAACTCAAATACAGAAATCGCGGAAAAGATGATCAAATGGTCACCATTTCATCACTGAAACACGACATCTCCCAAGAAAACTGGGTAAAATCAGAAAAAGGCATACAGACCGCAAATCTAACTATTATACTGGTACAATCCCACTTCAAAAGAAGAAGGTTTTGAGTGGCGTAACATTATAGTAATCTACACAATGGTAAGCTTTTAAGTTTTTGTAGGCTCATATCTCAAATAATTTCTATAGTATACAGTAAATGCTACTAAATAAATCGAAAAGTATTATTATCCCAACTTAGATACAATTTTCTCAACAGAGTATACGATACTACGTAGATAATCGCAAAATTACTTTATATTTTTTAGTTGTGCTTTTAGTTATATTTTGATTGAAAACTGATTTATTTTTTTATGTATCAAGTTTATTTGGAAAGAAAGTTTTATGTTTATTATTAAATTAGTGAAATATACTTTGAGTTAGCAATCATCATTCGTATTTGAAAATGAATCAAAAATTGTTGTTTGAGAATGAAACTACTTCCCTGGAAAGGGTCGAAAATAAATTGCAAACGTATTAAGACATTTTTCGTAAATATAACATGAATAATATATTTAAATTCAAAATAAATTTAAAAATTAGGGATTAAAACTGTTAACTGGGTGGGCGGGTGGTAGGGTGTGTGGGTGGGTGTGTGGGTGGGTGGGTGGTCGGTAGTGGGGAGGGGTGTGGTGGGTGGGTGGGTGGTTGGTTGGGTGGGTGGGTGGTAGCGCGTGTGTGAGTGCGTGTGTGCGTGCGTGCGTGCGTGCATGCGTGTATGAGTATATAATAAATTTGTCATAATTGTACACAAGGTTTAATTTGTGTTTGGGTAGCCAAATTTTAACCTGGTATTCATTTATTCTATTGATTGCAATTTAAAGTAGATAGCACCACAATTTTCAGTTGGTTCATATCACTGTATGAACATTTCCACGTATATTTAAATTGATTGTGACGTAGTCATTTTATATATTTGCAGCTAATTTACAAGAAATTAATATGTTTTCCAATACCTCAATTGTTTTGTTTTTATGTGATCAGAAGGTATAATTTAATATTGAAATTGCTTAGTGTTCCTTAAGTGAGGAAGCGTTTAGTACACTAGTTGTACATTATTATTAGCTCAGTTCATAAATTATCCAAATATAAATTAAGATCTGATTTATAATTTATTTGATTTATGACTAAAGGTCAGAGATTAAATTAGTTAAATTAACTAAGTAAAAATTTTCAACAATGCTTTTTTATTGACAGATAGATTGCGTAACCTCATGATATTATGTCGGAGTATTACAAGCAAATTGAATACTGAGCTCATTTGCAGTTAACATTTTAACGATGCATTGAATCTTCAAGAACATTACTAAATATTTATAACTTTTAACAGAGTTAACGAATGAAATTATATTCAAAGCGGTTAACGTAAAGTGATATTGAGGTAGTATCACGTGAGGGTGGTTTGTATCATATATTTTTTTCTTTCTTTCGTCTTAATCGAATTTCTGGGTTAAAAAGGTTATAAATTAAAAAACTAAATTGACGTGTCTTTTTCTGTAGATTCTTGTTGGGCTCATTGTAAATCTTAGTATTGCAGTACGAATTAAATTTTGTGTCGGATCTGAAATGCTTTTTTTCAGTATTAATTTACTTGGAATTGAAACTGTTGTAAAAATGTTCCAAATGTTAGGATAGCTAAGACAGAGATTTTAGAATAAAATACCTACGTAATTTCTGGTTGACAAAGTTAATAGTGTTATGAAAAGTGTAATATGTGAACATAAAGTTGTTTTTTATCGCGTTTCGGATAACGAGGGCTTCGACGCATTTAGTTAAAGAGTGATGCAAGATTTCTTTTAAAAGAAATGTTTACCGATTGATTTCTGATTAAGAGGATGGTTGCTGGAAATGTAGAAAGTTTAATTATCTGTTTTGATCGTGGAAAGTGTTGATGGTGGATTTTCTGAGTGAAAGAGTGGTGTTAAAGTATGATACAGGCCTGTGTAAGAGATGACGGAATTACAGGAGGGGAGGGTTTTGGCGGTTAATTAGTACGTTTTAAGTTGGACACCAGAGGGTTAAGATATAGTCGGAGGCAGAGAGTAGAGGTTAAGACGATAGGCGATAGGAATTTGAGAAGACGGCAGCGCGGTGCTTTCGCTACATTTCGTACCCGGACCTCTCGAACTTATCATGAGGCGGGTGAGCTCATATCATTTTTATGCAATTGTTTTTGCACTTAACGTGGAAGTAAGTTAAAGGAGGCTGTTGACCCACAGCTGTTTTGATAACACGCTATATGGCTTTGAAGTGGTGTAGACACTTTGAAGACTTTACATGTAGAGATTCTGGACCTTAGTTACCGTACACCTGAAGGTTTATATCGCGTAAAAGTAAGCGAGCATTTGTCTGTTTAAACTGGATATACCCTTGCGTGCGCTCCAGTGTTCTTTCCCGATTTTGGTTATAACAACAGATTGGCGCACAGTATTAGTGACTATATTGTATACTTAAAGTGTGACCTACCCTTAATCTGACGCTTAGTAATTCTGCGAGCTACCCTAAATATTGAAATTTTGCAACAATTCCTCAAGGCCCTTATTTCCCACTCAGCAGTCGGCATCCTTAGCCGTTATCTGCTAGGTCCGGTGTTAATTCCGTTTTCACCCGTACCAATAGCTTGATTGACAATTTAAATGAAAGGCACCTTACTAGAGTTGGCCAGGGTTAATCTCTATTAGAAATTGTATATAATCTTGTGAATAAGTGATATCCTAGAGGAGTTCTGAGCTTTCCAGAAGTAGAATTAGCATTATCTATTCTATTGTTTATTATAATTAAAATAATTCATACTGAATGTAGTGCAATTATATATTAAGGAGCTAACACAAGTAAATAATATTTTTTTTATCTTGTTCAATATATCATACAACTTTACAATAGCTTGATTCACAATTTAAATGAAAGGTACCTTACCAGAGTTGGTCAGGGTTAATCTCTATTAGAAATTGCATATAATTTTGTGAATAAGTGATATCCTAGAGGAGTTCTGAGCTTTCCAGAAGTAGAATTAGCATTATCTATTCTGTTGTTTATTATAATTAAGATAATTCATATTGAATGTAATGCAATTATATATTAAGGAGCTAACACAAGTAAATAATATTTTTTTTATCTTGTTCAATATATAATACAACGTTACAATACAGAATTAAACACTATTCTTTCAAAAAAGATTAGGAAGTTCCATTCAATTTGAAACCCAATGTGGTGGCGGAAGTGGCACTTTAAACATTAACTTTTAAATGAATCATTACAATTTGGCTCCGAAAGGGGGGCTTGTTTCGTTACAATTTCTCGGAATTAAGAGACACCAAACTGGTTTTAACGTTAAAATAATCCCTTGATCGCAATATGTCTTGATTATTAACATTTTACTACTTTTCTCAAATAAATAAAAGGCATTTTAGTAGTTAAAAGAAAAACAGGTCAAGTCGTTAGGGGGAAACACGCGCGTTTCTGTAAAATTTTAACAATTGAAATATAAATACATCTTAAATCCGACAGTAAATGTATTAAGTCAATAAATAACGCAATTCAGTTTTTAGTAGCAAATTAAATACATACTGAATTGAATCGATCCTGATAGTTTTAATTTAACCCTTAACTGCTGACATCTCATTTTATGACTATAACGCTGACATGGACTCTGGAGGACTCCACAAAGGGAAAAGCCATTTTTTTCTTAATTTTATAAAAATTAAGAGTTCACATATAAAAACAACAAAGTTTATTGCTTAAGAAGAAACATGTTTACAACAAAGATTCAAATAATATAATTTTTTTGGATCATTTGAGCAAAAACAGAAGGTATCTACAATAAAGCATTTAAAAAAAAGGCATTTCTTATAGAATTAAAATTAAGCAAAAATGGATCTGAAATTAGTTTCTGTTGTGCAAAAATGTAATAAACAAAGTTGAAACTAATTCAAAAAAACAAAAATATAGTTCTAGTATTATAAAATAAAATTCGTGCAGTATATAAAGTTGAGTAACCATATTGTCCTATTGACCATAGTTGCACTGACATAACTGCCATGAAAACATCTCTTCCTTTACCATTTGCAGCAAAAAGACTACGTACATATTCATCATTCGATTTGAATATGGATGTATAGAGCAACAATCCCAAAAACGCTTTGAATTCCACTTCATCTATATTTGCTAATTCTGGTTTATTTTTTCTTTTATATGTATTTCTCATGTTTTCTAGTTCTTGGTTGGTCCACTTTATGGCTAACTCACACATATCCTGAGAAAACTGAATTTGAAAATAGGTGGAAGCATTATCTTGGTCAGGTCGACGTGCCACTGGCAAATGCATAATATTATGTTGTGGAGTTCGTACGTTTCGGGTTGGCTCTACCTTACTCCATTTATATCGATTTTTTCCGTAAAAATAAGCCTTTTTTGCTACTTCCAAATTTTTACCTGAAGCACATTCTTCTTCCAAATTGTTTTCAGAATCAATTTCTTGCTGAAAATCGTCCTCTTCAGAATTTAGTTCTTGCTCACTACAAGAGTCATGTTCACTGAGTATAACTCTCGTATTCGTTCTCAGTATCACATATGTCACTATTCGCCTCGTCATACCATTGATTACAAATTTCAGGATCATATATTCAATTATATTACACACACACTGACATGGAGTCTCCCAGACTCCTTAACGACTATAACTCGGAAACCAAAAAATTTACAATAATGTCTTTTTAAGGCCTCAAAATAGACTGAAAATTGAGAAGGTACTGAGAGCCAGGCACTTGTAAATGCATTTTAGTGGGCGTTACTGATCAAAGTACAGTGGGCGGAGTCTGATAGACTCCATGTCAGCAGTTAAGGGTTAAATGATTAGTATTCCTCACTTCTTTACAATATTCACTTTATAAATAAGAAATGTAGTTTCAGGTTAAATAATTAGCATACTTCACTTCCTTTTCAATATTCGTTTAATAAATAAGAAATATTTAAAGAAGCTTTACTCTAAAAGTTTACTTTTCGATTAAATTGAAATACCTTCTTTTATTTTCAAAACAATAAAACAAGAAATCGGGTAAATTGTAAATTTTTGTAATAAAAATTTAAACATAATAGATTATCGTACTATTCAAGTTAAATAATTAGCTTTATTTCGTAGCGAAACAAATAAATGTTAAATGACAACTAAATCAATAAAGTAAGGGTAAGCGTTTGAACAGGTTTTTATACCCAGCGGTTTGAGTATTAATAATAAACAAAGATAATATTAATCTAACCAGTAAAAGGTTCTTTAGTTGAAATAGGCGCGAAGTAACATTTAGGATTGCTACAGTCTTTACAAAAAATACGGCTCTTTTAAACCCATGTGCTTGTTAAAACTCGTAAAATTATAAAGCAAACGTAAACCTTGTGTCGAAGAATTGAACTCAAACAGGTAAACATTTTTGCAATAACAATGGGTATAAAAACCTGTTCAAACGTTTACCCTTACTTCATTGATTTAGTTGTCATTTAACATTTATTTGTTTCGCTAACTGAAAGCAACGAAATAAAGCTAATTATTTAACTTGAAAAGTACGATAATCTATTATGTTTAAATTTTTACATAGAGAACTAATAAAATATTTATTTAAGCTATCACGGCTCGCAACAATGATAAAACTGATTTGATAAATAAATATTAAATGACAAAGAAATAACTATAAGTCGGAAAGCTAAAAAAAAAATTGCATCATTTAGTCGCTAATAAATAACAGCAAGAAAGGTAAGGGGCGCGGAACCAGGAATCGCGTATGGAGCAATATGGTTGAAACGTTGTGTCGTTGAAGGGTAGGTAAGAGAAAATGTACATGTAATATATATATATATATATATATATATATATATATATATATATATATATATATATATATATATATATATATATATTATATATATATATATATATATATATATATATATATATATATCTGTGTGTGTGTGTGTGTGTGTGTGTGTGTGTCGGGTGAGTCATTAAGGAAGGACGCCGTATATATCCCAGAAACCGCTTATGTTACGACTTCCAAAAAAAAAAATTCTTCAGTAAATGTGGCCAAGAGACAATGCTGGAAATAATTTTAAAGTTTGTAAACAGACCGCTAGGTGGCGTAACTGCAGTAGTAAATTAAAAAATGTCTAATAAATAATAGAAGCTTAAGGAAAAGGCATATTTAAAATATCGTAGTTGTATTTTGGCACAATTTTACCCATTTTTTGTATAAAAAGTTTTTCTCTAACTTCACAGGCTTTCCGTAGGAGTTGCGAAAGTTGCCATACAAACACGTAATTATCTTCGGAACCAGTCATCGAATCTTAAAAATTAATATTTCGTTGGAAAGCTCTTTTCTTGGGCTATCAGATAATGTATTAAAAAGTTAAGTTTGATTAACGAACAAACCACTAGAGGACGCTTTCCAAATATAGCTGATATTTTAGCGATTTGCTTCAAAATATTAAATAGAATGGTATCATTCTTATATTTTAATGAGAAAGAGTATAATATTTCGCCTATACCCTGAAAATTTCAAGTCGATACCTCTGTTGGTTTCAATTTTATACCTACTTTAAATTTAGATACAAAAACAATAAAACGCAAAGTTTTTTGACATAATAGTCTATTACCTAGGCCAGCTTATATAAACAATATGCGCGTGTGTGCGTGTGTGCCTGATTGCGTGAGTGCGTGTGTGCGTGTGTGCGTGTGTGCGTGCGTGCGTGTGTGCGTGTGCGCGTGTGTGCGTGTCTGCGTGTGTACGTGTGTGCGTGTGTGCGTGTGTGCGTGTTTGAGTGTGTGCGCGTGTGTGCGTGTGTGCGTGTGTGTGCGTGTGTGGGTGTGTGCGTGTGTGCGTGTGTGCATGTGGGTGTGTGTGTGTGCGTGTGTGCATGTTTGCGTGTGTACCTGTGTGCGTGTGTGCGTGTGTACGTGTGTGCATGTGTGTATGTGCGTGTGTGCGTATGTGCGTGTGTGCGTGTGTACGTGTGTGCGTTCGTGCGTGTGTGCGTGTGTGCGTGTGTGCGTGTTTGTGTGTGTGCGTGTGCGTGTGTGCGTGTATGCGTGTATACGTGTGCGCGTGTGTGTGTTTGTATGGATGTGTGTGTTTGTGCGTGAGTGCGTGTGTGCGTGTATGCGAGTATGCATGTGTGTGTGTGTGCGTGTGCGCGTGTGTGGGTGTGTGCATGAGTACATGTGTGCGTGTGAGCGTTTTAGCGTGTGTGCGTGTGTGCGTGTGTGTCGTGTGCTGCTGTGTGGTGTGCGTGTGTGCCGTGAGTGTGGCGTGTGCGTGTGTGCGTGTGGTGCTGTAGTGTGGTGTGTGCGTGCGTGTGCGCTGTGTGGCGTGTGCGCGTGTGTGCGTGTGTGCGTGTGCGTGTGTGCGTGTGTGCGTGTGTGCGGTCGTGTGCGTGTGTGCGTGTGTCGCGTGTGCGTGTGCGTTGTGTCGGTGTCGTGTGGTGTGTGCGTGTGTGCGTGTGTGTGTGCGTGTGCGTGTGTGCGTGTGCGTGTGTGGTCGTGTGTCTGTGTCGCGTGTGTGCTGTGTGCATGTGTGTTGTGTGTCGTGGTGCGGTGTGTGCGTGTGGTGGCGTTTGCGCGTGTGTTTGTACGTTGTGCTGTGTGCGTGATGTGCGTGTGTGCGTGTGTGCGTGTGTGCGTGTGTGCGTGTGTCGTGTGTGCGTGTGTGTTCGTTGCGTTTGTGCAGTGTTGTGTGTCTTGGTGTGTGCCGTGGTCGTGTGTGCGTGTGTGCGTGATGCGTGTGTTTGCGTGTGTGCGTTTGTGTTGTGCGTGTGTGCGTGTGTGCTGTGTGTGCGTGTGTGCGTGTGCGTGTTGCGTGTTGCGTGTTACGTGTGGCGTTTGTATTTGTGCATGTGTCTGTGTCGTGTGCCGTGTGCGTGGTGCGTGTGTGCGTGGTGCGTGTGTGCGTTGTGTACGTTTCGTGCGTTGTTTCGTGTGACCTTGTGTTCCGTGATGTGTGCGCGTGTGTTCTGTGTGCGTTTGTGTGCGGGCGTGTGTCGTGCGTGTGAGTATGTGAAACACCTACGTACTTAGAGTTTTCTATTTAAACTTGCTTTCATTTTGCTTTGTTTTTGCAAAGATATAAAAACATCCATATCTATACCTTTACCATATCCATTAATTATGTTCTATGTAATTTTTTAATACCACGTGTAATTTAGCGACAGAAAAGTTCCCAAGAAAGTATTTTTTCAATATCTGAATAACGATTAATTGTATAAGGAAAAGTGTAGGCAAATTTTTTAAACAAAGTTTAGGTTTACATAACCTTTTTTTATTAAGTTTCTTAATATAAATAGCACAAAGTAAGCCTAAAAATTGATCTTACAGAAGCCTGCGGCTGTGGAATTTTGTTTAAGTTAACTTGTAGTTATGGCTATTACTCTCTATCTGCCATGTAGTTTTAAATGTCATTCTGACATAAAATATTGTTTTTGTTTCTACAGTGTTGCCTGTTTTCGTTATGAACGTATAAAAGGGAGTTGTCCTGAAAAAATTTAAATTAGAATTGTTTCATTTCTTTCAAACTTTTAAGTTGGCATCTAGATGTCTGAGTGACATGAAGATTTAAACGTATGTTTGTCTTAAATTGTTGTTGTTTTTTTGTGTTTACAATGTTACCTATTTTCGTAATAAGCTTGTTATCAAAGAAGTTGCATAATCATCCTAAAAAAATTGTTAAAATTATTTCATTTCTTTTAATTTCCATTTTGTAGTGTGGTGTTCCAGGCCAGATGTTTTGATTCAATTTGATTTCAGTAAATGTTGTAAAACTTTATTTATTTATGAAATTGCTGTATACTTCAGAATTATTTGTGTAACGTTAAGAACCGAACTGACGGTTCCCGAATGGTAGGTGTCAAATTTGAGACGCTAATACTGATTCCTTTGGATACAAAATGCTGCTTTTGTTGCGATATTAACATCTTATATGTTAATTTGTTTGAAAGCAGATCTTACTTTATTATGGGATTTTATGGTTGGATTCCCTCAAGTTTTGGAAACAAAATGGACTGCAACAAGATCAATAATTTCAGAAGCAACATGGGCAGAGTGTATTATGCTGCTTATAAACGATACTGTTGACCAACAGTTTTAATTTTATGAATATTGCAGATAGAGTAAAATATAACAAACTTGTTGCTAAAGAACATGGGTAACTGCACATATAACTACATAAAGAGATCGTACTGACACCTCCTTAAATACAAGCAGTGAACATAACAAGGTTTTAATTTCAACGTCTCCTACCTATAAATTTTTCTAAATTAGCTCACATAAAAATAATTAAAATTCCCATTACTTTAAGCGATTTACAGTGTTGGTAATTTAGAACCGAATTCCTTATGTCACTAAGTTGACCATTAAATTTTAGTGTGATACCAAGTTTCATTAATCTTCAGCATGCTGCTAATGTACTTTTTCTGTACGCAGGTAATAAACGGCAATACACTTCTAGTAAAGTTCATACTCTTTTGTGTTCTGTGAATAAGGTATCTTGTAATAGAATATCGCACTCGATTACCATTCTTCACGATAAATCACGCATTTTAAGAGATATTATTGTGCCATCTGTCAACCTGCATAAGACACATTTCGCCGTGCATAAAAAATGGGCTCATAACTTTACCAGAACAGTATGATACAAACAAATGAAAAACTAACCCAATTTGTGAAGTTTGATAGACATCAAGAGTAATAAATACTGGCGCCTATTTTACAATCCCTAAATTTCCTAAGTAGCGATGAAATATCGAAATTTTATACCATAAAATAGCAGTTTGGGTGAAATATCTCACAGTCATTAATATACACATTGAATTCATTTATCTTTGCTAACTCTAGTGCAAGGTTTAAGCGTAGGTTTCTGTTGTCGTTGAGGTGCCTTTTTCGTAAAATCACAACTGTGTCACATAAACATGAGCATCATTTATCACATTCTAGAATAACGAAATAAACCTAATTTTGTGGATGAATTGATTATCATCGTTTTTAGTTGATTACGCAACATTTAAATAAAAATGTATTTGTTTTTTGTAAAAGAAACTGCAATTAACAAATAATATCCAACGACTTTAATTTGTATTCGGATACTACCTAATCGATAAATACGATATTAATAGGGTTTTAAAAACGTAATTACCATAGATTTTATGGGTATTCAAAGAGCAAAGCGTTCGCGTTAAACATAATCACTGCCAATAATGTATTAATCCTCGTATTGAGTTAGTATTAAATACGTATTGTCTGATTGTTATTATTATGTTACGTTTAGCAATATACAACTAATAACGACTAATTTATTCATCTAAAGCTATGATGGTATTTAAATCGTTGTTATAAATGGCAAAGAGCTAAAGTTATGCAGTGTAAAATGTCAAAAAGAATAACATCGCTCCAGAATAATACAAAATTAGTTCCCGCGTACTGTGTCTTAAAAAGAACACTTTTATCTTTACAATGACAGAAAACTTGTCATAAAACTTTTGAAGTGATCAAAAATATTTAAATATTAATACTATCTAATAAATACTGTTAATAATACTGTTATTATTAATCACCGGTATGTGTCTAGTTTTACATTTCAATCTAAAAGGTGGAAGGTTAGTTGAGTATTAAAACAAAGTGATTTTTAAAAGTGTTGTACAGATAGTAAAAAGCTGATATCTTGGCATAGGGATAAATATTGTGCGTGTGATTCAGCTGGCAACAGCAAAGCATACAGGAAGATTGGAAAGAAAAAACACTAGGAATGTACTAAATAAATTATACGCGTGATAACGGGGAATTCCCGCAAATAATGTATACGTGAGAACTTTGACATTGCTAATTACGTGTATATGTTAAAATGTAATTAACATTGATTTGCAAATTTTCATTAGTTTTAAGGTGTTTGCATACAAACATTTGAGAAAATATTATTTCGTGTGAAGTTTGGAAGGTGTTGTGTTCAAGTAATTGTAATTATTACTGCAAGTAAGACATATAGTAGAGATCTTAGTATTTTATTAACAAAATGGCCTCAAAAAGTAAAAGAAAAATTAAATAAACAAGTAAATAACGGAATCAGAAAGAAGAAAAAAAGGCAGAGGCGGAGCAGTAAACGTGAATACGTGAGAAATGAATATGAGAGTGAGGGGGGGGGGGGAGGAAGGATGAAGGCAAAAAATATTTGCCACGGATAAAAAAATAATAAGGTCACCAGGCGTTGAGCATTCATGGGAGGAATTGCAAAGGAAAAGCGAGATAAAGAAACGGGCAAAAACCAAAAAAAATGAGATGGTACCAAACAGGATGTGAATAAGGAATGAAATCAAGGAAATGAAGGAGAAAATGGGAGAAAAGCAAAAGACGTCGCAGAATGAAAAGTATAATAGAAAATCTAGAAGAAAAGCGGATGAGGAGGAGAGGATCAGAAGGAAGAATAATATTGTAATAAAGGGGTGGGAAATCAAGGAGCCAGAAAGAAATTTACAAGCTATGATTGAAAAAAAATTAAACTTAAAAGTGGAATTTACAAAAAAGACGGTGATGAATAGAGTGAGAGAGAATGAGATGGTGGTGGTAGTGGAAATGGGGATATGGGAAGAGAAGCAAAGAATTATATCGGCGAAGAGGAAACTGCGAGATACAAGAATACGCATATATCACGACCTAATATGGGAAGAAAGGAGAACACAAAGAGAAATAATTAAAAGGGCGGCGGAAAGAATAGCAGAGGGAAAAGGTATGGGTTGAATACAAAAAAAAAGGAGATAGATGGAGAAAAATATAGATGTAATGACAGAACTAGGCAGTTAAGCAGACAAAGAGGACAGAAAAGAGGTTACCAAATAGCGAAAAACTAAACTAAGGGACAGGTTAGAGAGCGAAAAGAAGGGCGACAAAGCGGTGAAGAAACGGAAAAATAACATGGATGGAGGGAATAAAATTGGAGTGGTGGAAAAGGGAGATTCCAGGGGAATTCTCATCCGTGGTACAGCACGCGGAAACATATAACAGAAAAGTGAGGGCGAAGAGGGAAATAATAACGGGAATAACAAGAAGATGGTTGAAACAAGAAGAAGAAGAGAAAGTGCAACAGAGAAGATGAATTTTAGAAAGGAATGTACAGCGGGACCAAACAAAAATAAAACTAAGGTCTATATATACCAGTAGGATGAAAAAGGCAAGGAAAGACTTAAAAGAGATGATAGAAGACAGGGAGGTGGGCATGATTATAATAGGAGGGAACTTTAACGCGATAATACAGAAAGAGGGGGGATAAAAGAAAAGAAATACACGAGGAAAAGATCGGCAAAGGAGTTAATATTAAACAAAGACGAAAGAGAATTGCTGGAAGTATGTAATGAAAGGGGATGGAAACTAATGGGGATAGAGAAGAAAGGGAAATGTGGTAGTAAACATACATAGGAGGGATGGGAAAATCAATAATAGATTAGGTTATAACGAACGCAGAGGCTGGAGAAAAGGTGCGCAAACATTTAGGGTAGGCGAGATGGTCGAATCGAGCCACCAACCCCTGGAACTGACAATTGAAGGGGGAGAAAGAGAAGAGCGGGGAAAAGAAGAGGAGAACATAACAAAAAGAGTAGTTCAGAGGAGAATATAAAGAAGTACAAAGAGAAAATGGAAAAAATAGTATTGGAATGAAAGGGAGTACAAGAAATAAAAAATGAGAGAGAAGATGAAGTAAGTGAAGAACAAAATCAAATTTAAAAGGTGGAAGGGGAGAAAACGGTATGAAAGAGGTGGTGAGACAGAGAATGCAAGGAGGTTAAGGTGAAATCAAGAAGAGCATTAAGACAATGGAAAAAAAGGGAAGGCAGAAAAGGAAGAACATAAGTGAGCAGTAAGAAAATACAAGAAAACATGCGAGAGCAAAGAAGAGGAAAACAAAAAGAAACAAGAAAGTGGATGGAAATATTTAACAAAATAAAGGAAGAGAAGAGGAACACAGACGGGAATACAAATAAAGGAATTGGAGAAATACTTTAGGAATTTGTTAGATGGGAAACAGACAGAAAGGAGAAGAAAGGCGAGGAATAAAAGTGTACCGATTAGACGAAGAAGGAGAATGGATAAAAGAAGGGGAAGTAAGAGAGGCAATAAAATAGTGAAAAAAGGTAAAGCGGTGGGAGAAGACGGGATACAAGGAGAGAAGTGTGTATACGGAGGGGAAAAAGTAGCAAACAGAGTTAGTGACAGCGCTAGAAGAAAGGCTACAGAAGGAGATAGAGGGAAAGAAACTGCTCCCAAATGAACAGGTTTGCATCAGGAAAGGAATAAGAGCGATAGACATCACATATATATATATATATATATATATATATATATATATATATATATATATATATATATATATAGTCTCATTGGTTTTACGTGTCCAAGAATGTAGATATTTCATCATAAAAGATAGAAAAAAAAGTTTAAGGAGCAAAAATAGTCCACACTCAATTATTAATAATGCTGCATATTCTGAAAAACAAATTACACTAAAACAAAAGAGCATGGCAAGACAAATGATTTTTTTTAAATGGAACCGGCACTTTTTTTTAATATTCTGAAAGAGGTTTAAATTCTCTTTACAATGGTACCAAATAAGCCATTTTTTTTAAGTTTGTTTTCTGTATTCTTATAAATACGAACAAAAACAAAAAAATTGGAACAGTAGTCTTGGGAAACAAATAAAAAGCTGTAACAGGTACATAACTACATTATAACTTAGAATCTCGTGAAAAAAGACAAAAACATGAGTTAGATGAGATGTTCGAAGTGTCCCCCATTATTTTGAACACTAAGTCGGGCTCTTCTTAGTAAATTTCTGCGTGCCTTTTGTAACATGTAAGGTGTTATTTGACGGCAGACTTCAATAATTCGATTTCTGAGATTCTCAAGGTTTTCGGGAGCTGTGACATAAACTTTTTGTTTAACGTACAGTTGGGGTAACAAAAAACGGGACACTACGGTTCAATGGGCATATCTACTTTATTAGTAACTGACTACTTAATTTTATTATTGATTAATCCCAACACCTTAGATTATTAGTAGTAATGACAGTATGACAGATAACGGTTTTGAATAATTACTTATTTCTGATTTCTAAATATTCTTGTGTTCCGTTTACTTTAGTTTAATAGTATTTCTAGGATTCCTTCTAAAATGCCTGTTCATACTACCATTGATTTAAAAGCTCGTATCGTTGCTGAGGTAGACAGTGGTAAAAGTGTTCGCGAAATTTCGCGATTATTAAATGTGTCGCGATCTACTGTTGGACGAGTGCGAATAAAATGGACTGTCCAACACACGATAGCGAGAGCAGTCGGTAGTGGCAGACGAAGAATATCTACTCCAGCTGAAGACGAAGAATTAGTTGCTTATGTAAGATATCATCCTTTTACGAGCTACAGGTTTGCTAAAAATGAAACAGTATTTCCTGGATGTCGTGCAACGGTTCGGGCTAGATTAAAAGAAGTTGGAATAAAACAATACGAAGCGACCACTAGAGAACTATTAACAAATGATAACAAAGGATGTCGTTTAAAATTTGCCAGGCGATATATCAACGAGCCCTTGGAGTTTTGGAGTCGAGTTATTTTCAGCGATGAAAAAACTTTCAGTAACTCTAACAATCGACCTCTAAAAGTATTTCAACCGGCTAGAACCCGATGCGAAACAGAATATGTTAATTTTAAAAAACGTAGTGGTCGTTTTTCTGTAAATCTTTGGGGTTGGGTAAGCCATCGCGGGCCAGGACTTTGCTGGATAATTGACGGGCGCATGAATTCCGAAGCATATTTAGACATACTGGAAACTATCATGACTCCTTCTGTTCAAGTTTTATATGGTGAAGAAGACTACATTTTCCAACAAGTAAGTTAAGATATGAATATTATCTTATTTAACTTTTGAATTTTTACTGTGGTTATAATGAATTTATTGTTACAAGGATAATGCACCTATACACACGTCACGGAGAGTCCGAAATTGACTTCAGGAAAACAACGTTCGTTTGTTACCGTGGCCAGCAAAAAGCCCAGATCTCAATATCATTAAAAACGTTTGGGCTTTGGTCACAAAGACAATTCAAGGCCAACAAGGACTACATTTTATTGCCCAAAACCGTGACCAGTTAATTTCGGCGATTGAAATTGCATGGGAGGCTGTTGGGATCGATTATCTGCAGCATTTAGTAGCGTCAATGCCTAGACGATTGCAGGAGTGCATTGACAACGAGGGCGGTCATACACATTATTAATTTCATGTTACTGCATTAATCACTAAATTACTCTAAAAGTATTTCTTTATTAATTTTTGTTTTAACAAATTCTGACCTAATCACCAAAGTATTATAATTAGATTTTTTAAAAGTAGTTTTTCAAATTTTGTTTTTTTTCTTTTTAGATTTTAGTTACCTTGAAATACCAGACCAAAGTTTTTTTTGTTGTGTATTCTAAAGCATAATATAATAAGATCAAAATAATTTTTTTTTTCTTTTTAGATTTTAGTTACTTTGAAATATCAGACCAAAGCTTTTTTTGCTGTATATTCTAAAGCATAATATAATAAGATCAAAATTGATCAGAGCATTCTACTTATGTCATCGATGCATTACATTAAAGTTTGACTGAACTGCAATTGTTATGTACGAAGGTCAAGTACTACTTAAAGTAAATATGCCCATTGAACTTGTAAAACCATAGTGTCCCATTTTTTGTTGCCCCAACTGTACCTCCAAACGGAAAAATCCAAAATCGAAAGATCGGGCGACCTGGCCGGCCAAGGTACTGGACCACCATTCGCTACCCAATTGTTTCTAAACATTTGACGTAAAACATTCTTATCAACTCTTGAATTATGTGGAGATGCCCCATCTTGCTGAAACCACGCCGAATAGCTACTGCTACGTTATCCAGAAAGTCAAGAAATTCATTTACAAGAAAGTTCTGTACCTATCACCTGTAAGAGTTCCTTGATAAAAATAAGGACCCATTACAAAATCATTCACAACGCCGAGCCATACGTTTACAGAAAATTTATTTTGACATCTGCATGGTCGTAATTGTCTAGGATTTGTGTCGTCCCAGTAGTGGTCGTTTTTCTTATTGGATATACATTTGTAGTAAAGCGTGACTCATCGCTCCAAACAACCAAACAATGACATTAATTAAATGACTGTGATTAATCAGCCATTCACAAAATGTTGCCGTTGCTGGTCTTCGTCATTTAGTCCTTGTACTAATTTAATTTTGTAAGGCTTCATTTTGTTCCTTTTAAGTATTGAAAATATCTTGTAGTAGGTAAGGCTTAAATCAACCACTGCTTCGCGTATAGAATTCCGAGGATGCGCTCGAAAGTACGTCAAAACAACAATTTCATCATTTTATATAACACCTCGCCGATGTACTTGCTGCACTGGTTTTGCACTGAAACCGCCAGTTCTGTGTAAATTTGCTTCCAGTATAGTAAAAACTCGAGCATCTAGTTGTCGTCGCTCAGGATAAAAATTTAAATACATTGTACTTGCCTCCAGCGTATTATCATTGCACCGAATAAAAACTCTTAACATATCTATTTTTTCATCATTTGTGTAATTATTATTTGCTTGCATTGTGATAGGTAATACTACGAGCATTAAACAATAATCTAACTGTCACAAACAATGCTCTAACATTGACAATTGTTTTTCATTTGTTTCCCAAGACTACTGTTCCAATTTTGTTGTTTTTGTTCGTATTTATAGGAATACAGAAAACAAACTTTAAAAAAATATTGCAACTATAATTGCCAAAATAATAATAACTTATTCGGTACCATTGTAAAGAGAATTTAAAGCTCTTTCAGAATATTAAAAAAGTGCCCGTTCCATTAAAAAAAATCGTTTGTCTTGCGATGCTCTTTTGTATTTATGTAATTTGTTTTTCTGAATATGTAGTATTATAATAATTGAATGTAGAGTATTTTTGCTTCTTAAACTTTTTCTATCTTTTATGGTAAAATATATATATATATATATATATATATATATATATATATATATATATATATATATATATATATATATATATATATATATATATATAATAATACAGGTATGGAAAAATATTATCGCGGGTCTGACTTATAATAAGTAAAACAAAGACAGTACAATCAGTTCACGTGCTAAGTGAGATGAGTAGGCTAGTATCAATGACATATTTAATTGTTACTGTCAACGAGAATTGAAAATCAGTAATTTTGCAAGTCCGACACAATAATCATGTATTCCACTGAAGAAAAAGATACAGATTATTAAGTGATATTATTCAGGAAGCACTGCACAAGGAATAATGGGCAGGTTTGTTTTTTTCTTTGAAAACAGGCCAATTCCATCAGAAAGTACGATTATGCGTATTGTTTGTAAATTTGAAAGATGTGGATGTTTAAATAATTGTAGAAAATGCAGTAACATTGATGGTAACGATGGTGAGCATCCTGGTCGTAACTCAAACTATGAGCGCGAACTCCAAGAAATTGCAGTGTGTAGTTTAGCAGAAACTAATTTCCCGTGAAATAGTACAAAAATTGCTGAAGAAATGAATATTGAACCAATAACAGTTCGCAAACCTTGAAAAGGAATAAATACCGTTGCTATAAGTTGCAAACTACACAAGAAATTTTTCCAGAAGATCATCAATAGCGAATGGAATTTTGTGAAGATATGACGAATCAGGCTAATGAAAACGAAAGCTTTTTTGAAAATATTTTGTTTACCGACGAGTTTTCTTTTAACATATATGGCCTTCACAACCCGTCTGTTGCAGTTGGTTACTCTCGAGAAAACAGAGACATTAGTGTTCCGTACCGTACACAATACCCCCAAAAAGTTAATGTGTGGGTAGGAATTTTAGGCAATTCTATAATTGGTCCATTTTTTAATAACGGAAACTTGAATGCGGACAAATATTTCGAACTGTTGAGAAACCAGATAGTTCCAGCTGTTCAATGCCTCAATGTAAATTTTGATGACATTTGGTATCAAGAAGATGGCTGTACTGCTCATACTGAAATAAGAGTTAGACAGTTTTTGGAAACTACGTTCCCTAACTGTATTATTAGTAGAAAATGTACTATTACATATCCTCCTCGCTCACCTGATATCGCGCCGAACGACTTTTTTGTTTGGGGATACGTATCTCAGAAAATTTATGGGCACAGGCATGAATGTGCTAACAATTTGGACAAACTTCTTGTCAAAATTGCAGACTCTTTAAACAGTATCACCCAAGAAATGTTAGAAAACACCCGGACTGAATTTTATCAAAGATTGGGTTACTGCTTTGCGCAAGGGGAGGTCTTTTCGAAAATATTATAAAGTAGAGTTTTGAAAAAGGTGTATTCTGTTCATTTTGAAAAATAGTTGATTTTTCAATAAGAATTGTAATGCTAAAGTTGAACCTTAAACTTAAGTTATGCTATCAATGTAAATGTTAATGTTCTTGTTTGTAGCTCTCGTAAGTTTCCTCTTGGTTCTTCTTACGAGTAGTAATCGAACCATGTCATAAATTCGCAATTATAATAAACTTCGATGTTTGAGGTATTATCATTTAATGTTGAAGTGTAAAGTATTTACTTAATAATTTCAAAGAACACGCGACTTTTTAACATCATCTTAATTGCTTTGGTCTCGTTATAAATGTTGAAGCTAGATTGAAGGAGACTTGTGCTTACATGCAAATATGTACAAGTGTCAACATCGGTAAAGTTATGTCTCTCTTACACCCATATAATGCTTATTGGGTTTCTTTCTAGCTTATTATAGGTCAGATCCGCAATAATGTTTTTCCATATATATATATATATATATATATATATATATATATATATATATATATATATATATATATATATATATATACACAAATACAAACACTTGGCAAATAAGGAATTAGGTAAGAAGTGTGGGAAAATATTGGCGCTACTCGTAGACTGAAAAGCGGCATCCGGCAGAGTAAACAGGGAAAAGCTATAGGAATACGTGAGGAAAAAAAAGGTAAACGAAAGATTGATATAAAGGATGGAGGAAATATATGAAGAAACGAGGAGTAGGATGAGAGTGACCGGTGAGGTGAGCCAGAAACTCTTCACAAGGTAGGGCCTCGGACATGAATTCCCGTTAATCCCAAGCCTGTTTTCGATATATACGGGGACCTGGAGGAAACATTAAGAGTGCAGCAAATGTGAGGGTTGGTGATAAGGAATTTGAAGGTGTAGTCGTTGGCGTACGCAGACGATATGAGGTTATTGGCTGAGGAGGAAAAATAAATGCAGGGGATGATGAAGACGTTGGAAAGATACATGAAAAGAAAGAAAATGGAAGTAAATACAAAGAAAACAAAGATACTGGTATTCAGAAAGATAGAGGGGAGAAGAAGTAGAGAGGAGTGCAAATAGAGGGAGGAGGAAGTGCAGGAGGTGAAGAAATTCAAATACCTGAGATATCCCATGAGACAGGACGATGAGAATGGAGAACGCATAAAGATAAGGGTGAGAATATATGATAAAAGAGTGTAGTAAGTTACGGGAGGATGACAGGAATGTAGAAAAAATACTAGAGGAAAATGGAAGGGGAGCGGAGTGGATGGAGGAAACTTGGAAATGTAGAAAACAGATAATTGGAGATGGGAGAAAAGGGAGAAGATAGATAATGAGGTAAAAATGTAAATAGCACAGTAAAGAATGACCAAATAAAGCTAAACGTATATATATATATATATATATATATATATATATATATATATATATATATATATATATATGTGTGCAAAATTTATCCAACATTTTGCAATAAAATTGGAAACTTGATCATCCCATAACAATCTTTCAAGCGACATACTTTGTAACAGCTTTTTGCGAGTTATAGTGTGAGGGCTCAACAATCCTAAAGGATAAAAAATTTTGGAACTTTCAGACAGGATGAAACGTTTGAACCTTTGACCATTAATTTGTCTTGGGGCTACCCTTTTGCAATGTATTATTCACCTGTTTATGCGTTTCGCAGCCCTTACGCTATCTCCACTAGTAAGCAAATCGCCAACAAGGATCTTTCATAATTTTATCAGAAAATTTCTGCTGGATTCCATTAGCTAACTGAAACAAACAACGGATGGCCAAGAAACAAGCAGAACCACTACCGTAGGTAACAGTGTTCAATACATAGGTATCTAAAGGGCTCTCAGAATCAAAACGTCATTCAATTTTTTGTAATGTTCTATCTTCCGTGAACACATACACATCCATTCATTTTACTACAATGTTCAACAGGAACAATGTTGTTTTGGCGAAACGAATTAAAATAGATAATAAATCTTTCTGTATTGTTGGTCCAACCACTTGAATATTATTTAGGGGATACACCCGCTGAAATTAGCAATGATGCATCAAACATAACTCTTAGATTTGTAGTTAGAGGATTTTCTGTAAGTACACCTGGATGAGACGTATAATAGTTTGTACGTAGATCATTTACGTTATTTACTATAGCCCTATGCCCCAAATTTATATATTCTTACATAAACGCGTGATACAATGCTTTGTGATTGTTACAAGATCGAAGCTTTCGCTGTAGATTCCAAAATTTGGTCTTAGTCTGCTCATAAGAACTACCTAATTTTCAAGGTTTCATTTTTAACGGAATTTTTCAATAAACGCACCATTTTTAGTCTTATTTAACCTTCATGTACACAGTCCACTTTTATATCTATTGCGCACAGTAAGGGTACCGGGGTACCTACAAAAGTTTTAAATGAAAAAAGCAGTATTTACTAGATTTTTTGCAAAGTTGTGTTTACAGATGCATATAGCATACATATTTACTCTAAGTAATTTGATAAAATACATTCCTGAATAGATATTTGGCCATGTAATTACCAATTTTCCTGAAGGATGTCCACAATGCCGCTAATTAAATTTTTCTGCAAATTATTGTTAATGATTTGCCCACTTTCTAAGCTCTGAATACGAAATATGTGAACGACCGATCTGTAACGAACATTGTGTAACAATAACAAACTGTTGTTGTAATTTGTTAATCGTCTTTATATGTAACAAACTATTTTTTTAGAGCAATTAATTTTTATATTATTTTTTTTCTTGTTTTGCTACTAGTTACCATATTCACAGATAATACTGTCATTGTGTAATTAACATAATAGGGATTAATTTAGGCTAAACAGAAGTTTAAACAACGTAGCTCGACCAAAAGTTATAAAAAGTAGGCCTTGAAAATGCGAAAGGTATCCGGGTACCTTACTGTGCAGATACGGGTTAAGAAATACTTTTCACAAGCCATCTCTTCATCTGATTACAATTAACCGAGTCTCTTTCTATATAGCCAACAGACCCTGTAACAATCAAACCTAATGGTGTACTTTACAGAACTGGTAAATTGGGACCGAAAGAAACTCTTTTATACATCAAATACCAAAGTTTATCTGCATCTAAAAGCATATTAATTTGTTGCTGCTCAAAAAATACGGGATATACGAGTTTAAAATCTTTGAGTATTTTTAGAATATTGAAAACGAGCACAAGACACCAGTTATTTTAGATATAACAAAACAAGAAGTATTGGTAATAAAACTGTTATGTTTAAAAACAACAGGGTGTCTCAGCAAGACTGTTCATTAGTACTTTATGGGGTTGCGGCTAAAATAAAAACTTGACAATTTAGAATCTGGTATAATTGATTGCGTTCTCTTTAACTCAAGTATTTTCAGACTTCTAGCAATTCCGGTTATATCGGAATGTAGTTTGTTATTTTCAATGGAACACCCCATATATTTTTTCATTCTTGTATGGTAACCATAATTTTTAATCTTTTTTATTGAAACCATACCATGCCCATTGCCCATCTATTACGGTTTTTGAGATAAAAATTATATTCCGAAATCTAGTTGGCATTAGGAAACTGACTGTAGCTCCTGTTGGGATTGAGATAGAATGTTAAAATCCATTATCGTATGCATTTTTTAAAATAAGAGTCTTTGAGAATAATGCCTAAATTTATACCTTTTAGCCAGAGAAATGTAATAACTCTCCCTCCTCACCACCAACTACAGCTTTTGGTCAAGTTAGCACTTGACCAATTCTTCCAAAGCGCACAAAATTTGCTTCTAAACTTCTAAATTTACCTTTTGTCATCGGAGGTAAATATGGTGAATTTTCGTTAAATGTTGTGCAAGTTCTACTAAGAATCTTGTCTCATTTTCGACGTATAAAAAATAAATTAAGAATTTCATAATTTGTATAAACATTATTAGCGTAATTGTTATCCATTTTTACTCTTTTTAGCAGTAATTTTAAGGCACTTAAGGGATAAGTACTAATTCACAAACATTAAAAACGATATTTAAAAAATTATTTCTCGCATCCATAGCACTCATATCATTCTCGTAATAAAGGCTAAGGAATTACAATTTTCCGTTTTTTGAAAATAACTCCAGAACAGCTTGATTTGGGTATAACAATATGTCATATCAATTAGTAGCAAATTTTATCGCCAATTCGATTACGTAACAAAAAATAGCACATTCAATTTAACAAAATGATTTTTAACTCTGGATGAGAGTATAACTTTAGGCATTATTCTCAGGCCAAGATTTTTATTTAAAAAAATGCATACGATAAAGGCATCTTTAAACCACAAACTTAACTGGGTTTTACCTTTTATCTCAATCCAAACAGGAGTTATAGCCTATTTTGTAAACGGCAACTAGATGTCAAGATTTCGGAAAATAATTTTTACCTCAAAAACAGTAATAGATGGGTATGGTATAGATTCAATAAAAAAGGTTCAAAATTATGGTTCCCATCCAAACATGCAAAGATATGTAAGTTGTTCTATTGAAAATAACAAAGAAGATGGTGACCTCCGGTATAACCGGAAGAGCTAGAGGTCTGAAAGTATTTTGTTTGGAGATAACGCAATCTATTATACCTGATTCTAAATTCTTCTAAGTTTTTGTTTTGGCCACAACCCCATAAGGTTCTAATATAAAATGACCCACAATCCAAAATGACACAAACTATTTCTGTTTCCAAACTTATATAAAATATCTGCATAAGCTGTAGACAACAAAATATTGCTCACTTCCTTATTGGCGAAATTACTATTTGTGATACTAGCTGAAGGTGAAGAAATCATATTATTTCATTATTTGGGACGAAAGCTACATTTCCCAGATCTTGGTGAATAGGGGGCTTATCTGAATATAGAATTGAATGGTGCTTACCGTGGCACTTTTTGCAGGTAGGTGGGCGACAAGGTTTATTATAATGCCCCGAAATTAAACAACACAAAGCTTTAATAAACTATGGCACACTTCTAAATAATGCTCTCCCTTACAATCATTACTTAATGATATTCTTTCAGCACCTTAAAGGTCTCCATTGTCAACACTTTAGTTGAGGTATAATTGTTTAACTTCTCACGAGTTTTATCAAAACCACTTTGCTCTAAAGTGTCGAGCTTCTCTGCGTTTGCATTTAAGAACTACCTTAAATTTTCTAAAGTTGGATAAGAATCAAACTTAGCCTTAAAAAACTCCTAATCACGAGTCGCTATCAGGTTAAATTTTGTACCAATTAAATCAATAATGGGTACATCCCTCTAGTCAATAGGCATCCCAATTTGTTTTAACGGACGTAAATTTTTTGTTCAAGATATGAAATATATAAACTTTCACCAGTGTTACGCATATTTAAAATACTTAGCTTTTTCGGTTTTTTAATGGTGCATTTTTATATTTATATCTATACAAATCTAAACGTTTCGATAATACTTACAGTTATCGTCCTCAGTAGTCATAAAAGGTTTCATTACTACTGAAGATAATAACTGTAAGTGTAGCTTTTAGATTTGCATAAACATAAATTCAAAAAATACACCATTAAAAAACTCAAAAAGCTAAGTATTTTTGTTAAAGAGTTTAAAATATTTCTAATCCCTTTAGCCGACTCTTTTAACATTACCTTAATATTGAAAATATCCTTTATATGATTGTGTATCCACACTTAATCATTATCATACCTTTTAATTAACAAATCGGAAGCAACTTGTTACACTTCGTTTTAACTATTATATGTTATCGTATATACTATTGAATTAATTCCTAACTTTTGGTGTATCTTGCATTACCATTTATATTTAGAGGTCTTTAAGAAATGGCAAGTTATTTCTCTAACGGCCTTTCTGAAATGGGAAGGTTTAGTTTTACGCTGTCAAATTTGTTTCATTTTCGTTTCGTTTGTGGTAAAAGCTGGTTCTCGTGAATGAACAAAGAAAGCTTTGAGTTTTCCTAGTTTTCTAACTGCATAGCTTAATTCGTGATTTTATCAAAGATTAATATATTAATGTATTTCGTTTTCACTTTATGGACTTTCTTCTATTAATATGTTTCGACGGACATATATCTTGAATTCACGTACCACATATGCCATGATTTTGATCTCAAAACAATACTAATTATGCTTATTTTTAGCTACCTACAAAAATTACACATAATGACGAATTCATTACTGTTGGTGAAGCGATTACGAAAACCAATATCTTTGTATTTCTATAACAATTTCTAACAATTTGCATTACTACTATCTCTTATACGAAAACTAATAAGCAATTTATATTGCATACTTTTATCTATACCCTGATTAATTCAGGGTAAGTTTTAGAACACAACGGTGTCAATGTTATTACTTTCGATAATTGCCTTTAGACCATCGTGGGGGTATATTTTACGCACATATTCACTATCGTCTGGGCATGCTTTAAACACGTGTTAACCATCGTTTGGGTACGTACTGAACCATCTGCTGCTCGACTTCTTATTACTCCTTCGGTTAACCAATTTTCGTCGCAATATGTCCCTTATGCATGCGGAAGTTATTTTAAGCTGTGTTAAAATTTCTTTATTGAAATATTATTAAGGCCTAAATTTATCACACTGAAGATCTGAAACCAAATCCTGTATATTCCGATACTTCTGCTTGCGATAGCGAACCTACTACAAACCTTTTAACTACTGGTGACTACGAATACCGCTCCTGCGTCATTTAGTCCTTTCTGCATTTCTCCTACGAGCTTCCCTTCTAATTTTCATTAAGGAGATCTTTGGGGCCTTGCACTTTCTATTTCCCCTTCCTACCTGCTGCCTTTAATCTAGATCTACTATATCTTCCTGTTTAACTGTGCTGCATGGTGTTGCGACAGGACCTAAGAGGGACGCGATAAGTTCGGCTTACCTGTGCGAGCTTCAGAGATGATGGTATCCCGGGAATCAGAGTCAATGGGGTTATATTTTAGTGGCGAATGAGATTTCCTCTTTCTCTACGACTATCTCTTAATAGCACCTTAGCCATTTCATCTGTGCCAGTTCACGGTGTTAATGGGTTGAGGCGTGTGTCCGTATGTGCGTATGTACGTGTGAGAGTGTGTGCTTGAGTTCGTGCGTGCTTGCGTGAGTTCGTGTGTGGGTCTGCGTGGTCGCCTGCCTGCGTGGAATCGTGCGTGAGTGGGTGTATGCGTTTGTGCATGCGTGCATATGCGATTGTGAGTGTGTGCGTGTGTGCGTGTATGCGCGTGTACCTGTGTGTGCGTATGTGTGCGTGTGTGCGTGTGGGCGTGTGTGCGTGTGTGCGTGTGTGCGTGGGTGCCTGTGTGCGAGTGTGCGTGTGTGCGTGTGTGCGTGTGTGCGTGTGTGCGTGTGTGCGTGTGTGCGCGTGCGCGTGTGTGCGCGTGTGCATGTGTGTGCGTGTGAGTGAGTGCGTGTGTGCGTGTGTGCGTGTGTGCGTGTGTGCGTGTGTGCGTGTGTGCGTGTGTGCGTGTGTACGTGTGGATGTATGTACTTTCGAATATATACATACACGTACACACGCACAATCGCATACCATGCATTCACGCACGCACGCACACACCGCGCACGCACGATTCCACGCAGTCAGGCACCCACGCACACAAACGCACACACGCACTCACGCAAGCACGCACAAACGCACGCACACACTCTCACACGTACATACGCGGGCACACGCCTCAACCGATTAACACCATGAACTAACACAAATGAAATGGCTTAGGTGTTATTAAGAGATAGTCGTAGAGAAAGGGGAAATCTTATTTGCGACTAAAATATAACCCCATTGATTCTGATTCCTGGGATCCCATAATCTCCGAAACTCGCACAGGTAAGGCGAACTTATCGCGTCCCTCTTAGGTCCAGTCGCAACATTATTAGTAGGTAGGAGGGTGAAATGAAAAGTGCAAGTTCCCAAAGATCTGCCTAATGAAAATTAGAAGGGAACCTCGTAGGAGAAATGCAGAAAGGACTAAATGGCGCAGGAGCGGTATTCGTAGTCAGCAATAGTTAAAAGGTTTGGAGTAGGTTCGCTATCAGAAGCAGAAGAATCGGAAGATACAGGATTTGATTTCAGACCTTCTGTGTGATAAAGTTGTCATATTTGTTCGAGATCGAGTTTTTACATCGATTATATTGCAGCCGTCATGGCCATCTTCTAAATATTCTAGGTGTCTGTATAACAATGGGTCCGAATGCAAGGTAAACTTTTTGTGTACAGCATCAGACTGACGCGCAAGGTGTTTTTTACTCCTATTTTAACGTAACTTTTAAAGGTTTAATGCAATATTCTGGTATCTTGAATTTAATCATATTTGATAGCGGATTGTTTGATTTGATTACGACTTGTTGTAGATGAATTAAGGTGACAATTGAAGAATAATTATATTGAAGTGGAGATTTATTATGGGAAATAACGTAACGTAAATTATGAATTGAGACGGTCTCTGACCAAATAGCTGATTGATTTTGCATACGAGGGTTTGGCGAAAAGTTGCAAATATTTTTGGAGTTACTTTTTATAGCAATCTACGTACCTATTGTAGATATCATTCATGGGCTTGAATTTCCAGGTAAGCAGTTTGTTATTTGAAAATGTAAACTTCCACCATTATTACACATAATAAAGCACTTACCTTTTGTGGTTTTTTTAATGGTGTATCTTAATTAAACAATCTAAACGTTTTGAAAACACTTACAGTTATCTCCGTCAGTCCTAATATGTACTAAAATTGTTAAAGATGTTGACACAATTTTGTCAAAATTGAAAAATTAAAACAACCATCAGCCTGCTGTTAATATAACAGTTTGAGAAACATATAAAGCTAACTATAGAATTAAATTTTAGTAAAGAATAACTAGGTCGTTAAAAATGAAATATTGTTAAACAGTCTTAAAGATGACAAATCAGAACATCCACTAAACGGTCGAAGGCTTACAATGAAAAATGTCACCCAATAAAGATTTAACAAAATTTAATCAAGTAATGATGTAAGTGTAAAGTTGTGAAAAACTTCAATTTGAAAATGATAGAAGCATTCACAAATATAAACATGACATCAATTAAAATAATCAAGTTAAATCTAATAAAGATATAGCTTTGTCAATAAATTCAAGTGTTATTAACAATGAAAAGCATAATGCAGAACGTTTTTTGTAATTTTTAATTTTAATCTTAATTTCAACTACCTACATTAAATTATAGTGCTGTGGTAATTTAACATATAATTGGTAATTTGCTTCAAGATCTAGGAAAAAGACAGCAAAAATCTAGACATACCAAAAGTCAAAATTAAAATCAAAATCGAGACGTATCATTATGCCTGTTTTTAATTATAAGACGCCAAAACCTACTTAAACGGAGATTTTCTTCTTGTCTATTAAAATTATTGGGGTGTTTATATATCTCAATAGCTTTACGTTGTAAACGAACGTAATAATGAGTTTGTCTTGACAATATTTTATATTGTCAAATGGATTGTCATGATTTAAATTATTTAAGGCATGGTCAGCCACCGAAGACTTCTCTTGTGTCAAAGCTGCGTTTTGTGGTTCCGATGTAGACTTTTCCACATGAAGAAGATAACTTATACACTCTGTAAGATGAGAATGAGTTTGAAACATCTGCAGGTGATCTTAAATATCGTTCAATTTTTCTTGTAGGTTTAAAAATAGTCCTAATGCCATATTTAATTAGGATTTTTCAATTCTATCGGTGACATTTGCTATAAAAGGAAGAAAAACGGTACCAACATTAAGAACTGGTTTTTCTTTAACCCTTAACTGCTGACATGGAGTCTATCAGACTCCGCCCACTGTACTTTGATCTGTAACGCCCACTCAAATGCATTTACAAGTGCCTGGCTCTCAGTACCTTCTTAACTTTCAGTCTAGTTTGGCGCCTTAAAAAGACATTATTGTAAATTTTTCTGTTTCCGAGTTATTGTCGTTAAGGAGTCTGGGAGACTCCATGTCAGTGTGTGTGTAGTATAATTTAATATATAGCTCTTCACGATCCGTGAACGTTTTAGATCAAAATTTCGAGGAAATTTGTAATCAATGACATGACGAGGCGAATAGTGATTTATGTGATACTGAGAACGAAGACGAGAGTGTTGCACTCAGTGAACATGACTCTTGTAGTAAGCAAGAACTAAATTCTGAAGAGGACGATTTTCAGCAAGAAATTGATTCTGAAAACAATTTGGAAGAAGAATGTGCGTCAGGTAAAAATTTGGAAGTAACAAAAAAGGCTTATTTTCACGGAAAAAATCGATATAAATGGAGTGAAATGGAGCCAACCTGAAATATACGAACTCCACAACATAATATGTATTTGCCAGTGGCACGTCATCCTGACCAAGATAATGCTTCCACCTATTTTCAAATGCAGTTTTCTCAGGATATGTGTGACTTAGTCATAAAGTGGGCCAATCAAAAACTAGAAAACATGAGAAATAAATATAAAAGAAAAAATAAACCAGAATTAGCAAATATAGATGAAGTGGAATTCAAAGCGTTTTTGGGATTGTTGCTCTATACATCCATATTCAAATCGAATGATGAAGATGTACGTAGTGTTTTCGCTGCAAATGGTTAAGGAAGAGATGTTTTCAGGGCAGTTATTTTAGTGCAACGATTTTTGGCAATTCTAACTGCTCTACAAATTGACAATCCTGAAGACAGGGATAAAAGAAAAAAGATTCATGCTGGCGCTGCAATACATGAATTTTTCGAAATTTTTATTCGAAGTACACAAAACTGTTCTTGGTGAATCTGGATGTGTAGATGAGATGCTTGTGGGATTTCGCGGTAAATCTTCATTTAAAATGTTTATACCTAATAAACCTTGTATATACGGCCTAAAAATAATGTGTTTGTGTGATGCGCGGACAAGTTATTTGTACAACGCTTACCTCTATGTCGGAAAAGATTCAGATAGTTTCAATCTAGACAACAATGAAAAGAAACTTGCAAAGCCATCCCAAGCTGTCATACGTCTGACAAAACCCTTATATGGCTCCAACAGAAATATAACAGCCGATAATTGGTTTTCGTCTGTAGAGTTAGCAGAATACTTATTGAAGAAAAACCTAACTTATGTAGGAACGCTGAAGAAAAACAAAATAGATATTCGCACACAATTTGTTCCTCAAAAACAAAGACCAGTAGCTGAAGCACTGTATGGTTTTACAAATGTAATGACCCTATTATCATATGTGCCGAAAAAAAAAATATAGCCGTTTTACTGATTTCTTCCATGCACCACAGCAAAACCGAAGATCCTGATACTGGAAAACCTGAAATGATTGCTTGGTACAATCTTACAAAGGGTGGAGTAGATTCGATGGATGAGAAGTGTGCAAAATATAGTTGTAGTCGTCGAACAAAAAGATGGCCTTTAGCTATTTTTTACAGGGTTATCGATATTTGCAGTGCCAATTCGTATATTACACATGCTTCTTTTCACGGTAATCCTGAGGCTAGATTTACATTTGTTGAGAAAGTTGCCGATGAGTTAGTAAAATCTCATATGATTAGACGGCTTAATGTTCCAAACCTAAACAAAGATGTACGAAATATCATCCATCGAATTCGAGATATCCCCGTACCTGAGCAAATAGTAGATAAGTTGGAAATTCGTAAATATTGTTATATATGTCCTGATAAATTAAAAAGAAAAACTACTTTCATGTGCTTTAGCTGTAAAAAACCAATATGCCTGCAATGCTCTAGAAAATGTTGTCTACAATGCTGCAACTATGATAAATAGGTCAATATGGTTACTCAACTTTATATACTGCACGAATTTTATTTTATAATACTAGAACTATATTTGTTTTTTTGAATTAGTTTCAACTTTGTTTATTACATTTTTGCACAACAGAAACTAATTTCAGATACATTTTTGCTTAATTTTAATTGTATAAGAAATACCTTTTTTTAAATGTTTTATTGTAGATACCTTCCGTTTTCGCTCTAATGATTCAAAAAAATTATATTATTTGGATTTTTGTTGTAAACGTGTTTCTTCTTAAGCAGTAAACTTTGTTGTTTTTATATGTGAACTCTTAATTTTTATAAAATAAAGGAAAAAATGACTTTTCCCTTTGTGGAGTCCTCCAGACTCCATGTCAGCGTTAGAGTCATAAAATGAGATGTCAGCAGTTAAGGGTTAAGGTTATGTCTAGAAGGTGTAGTAACATTATTAATATCTGTGAGTGAATATCCATTATGTAAGGATTTTGTTAAATATTTATTTTTATCCTTCTAAAATTCAGGGTCACAAATTCGTTTTGCTCGACCTACTATTGTTATTAATGATACTAGTTCGATATAAACGTCATAATGAAACGCGTGTAAAGTTAAACCACGAGGCGTTAGCCGAGTGGTTTATTTACACAAGTTTCATTACGAAGTTCATATCGAACGTGTATCATTCAAAATTTAATCTACGCCAGTCCAAATAGATTTTCTTTGAATGGATTCGATTTGTTTACAATATCAGAAACGTTTTTGTAAATAAAAATTCAAAATTATTAAGTGCCCATATTAATCGATGTTATAGTAACCGCGCTTGTTGATTGTTGCAATTTTTACGTTGAGAACGTCATTATTTGCGTTCAATTTTGTGCTTTATATGAGTTTCACGCACTGATCGACTGAATTTAACAAATAGTACACACTTTATAATTAATGTTTACAATAAATAAATGTTGGTAAAGATTTTATAATGAAGTAAAAGTTGCAACTAACTTTCTTTTTGTCTGTTTTTTATTTTAAAATTTGCTTGTTATGATGAGTTCATAATGGTACTGGGTGCTATTATGAAGGCCATAATGACACCCAAATGAAGATGATAAATATGTCATAATGACACTGGCGTAGATTAAAGATTTAATAACACCCATTTTTTGATGTGGGTGGTGTTTAGATAATTTATGAAGATATCTAAGGGTGTGTGTCGGCTTTCTGTAAACCTTAAAAGATAGTGAATTATTATTTTTAGATATTAATATGTCTAGAAATAATAAATGTGTCATCTACATATTAGGGTTACTTTGTAACGCTAATGTTTCAAAATATTCCATGTGAAAATTAGCTATAACAGGACTAAGGGGACTACCTATTGCTACACCATCAATCTGTTCATAACATTTACTATTCCACTGAAAATAAGTTGTAGTAAGACAGTGCTGAAGAAGATTGGTTATATCCTTTGGAAAAAGATGATCAATGTATTCAATAGTTTCTTTTAGAGGCACTGATGTAAAAAGTGAAAGAACATCAAAAATGACCATTATTTGTTATTTGTTTGAAAATGAGCTGTATTTTTTGGACGAATTTAGGTATTACATACCCTATCGTGGCATTTAGTAAATTTTAGGATTTTGTAATTTTTCCATCACACCTAATTTTGTTGTAGGGACGTATTTTTGTGTTTTAAATTGTAGAGTAAATTATCATATTTTCATTTATTTTCGGGTTATTTGAGATAATAATTTTGACGAGTAATTTATCGAAATGTTTAATGAGTTTTGGATTTTATTTTCACAATTGTGCGGCTTTTGCGTAAATCTTAGCATTTCATTGGAATTCAGGTGAACTTCGCGTAAATATTTTTGGAATAGGATTTTTAGTAGTGGAGTAGTTTATTTTTGAGTAAACGTTTTGGTTTCCTGTTGGGCCAATCTAAGATCTATTCATGACGTTTTCCCGCTATAAATGTTTTTAACAGGTGGCGCATTTTTGACAATTTTTAACCGAATTTGACGTTGTTGGATTTGTGACGAGTGCCCTTTTGTATCTTTTAGTAGGAACCCTGCGCATACCACCGCATTTACGAGCTGGATGCTCTAGTGAGTATTTAGTCTGTAAGAGTTGCTGGTTTATTGTAAATTGCCTTTCAAATATAAATTTGATCTGCGCCGTCCATACATTTTTTAGCCTTCGGCTTCTGGTACATTAGATAATTAGTTTGTTTACGTAACTTGTGATTTCTGATTTATTCTTCAATTACATGAGGCGTGTCACGAACTACAAACACTGCTCATAATTTTCGTGTTGCAATCTACAAATTCGTATGTTTAATACTCTGCGAAAGAGTTGAAAATGTCATCTGCAAGTACTGCTTCAGTGAGTAGAAAACAAAGGTGTAACCGACAAAACTGCAAATTATATTTATCTGTTCTTCCTGTACTTTTCAATGTTTTACTTCTATTGCAATGAAATCAAATATTAATAGTTAGAATAGGGTTAATGTTCAGCAAAACCTCGAAAAAAAGTACAAATTAGGATGTGAAATTGTAACTTACACCATTTGTAGTCATAGCTACAAACAGTTATCATTCTTACACCAAATATACCAAATTTGCAGGATAACTATACTTGTTATCGAAGCGTATTAATGTATTTTAAAACACGTGATTCAAAACACAAAAAAGATAACAATTTGTAGTATAAATGAGAACGTACCTATCTGGTTCGAACTTGACGAGGTTTTGGTGGCCAGTGCTTTTAAATTATTTCGGCAGTACAGGGTTTAAATATTAATAAGAACACTATAGGTAAGCGACATACTCAATATTTTACGTTACGTTGTTTTATTTCATTATTTGTCCATATAATGGTAATTGAGCGTAATGTTTATAAAGGTTTCTCACGCAAATTAACATGATGCCGAAACCAATATCGATATGGTCAAAGCAGTTTTATAGAAAAACGGAATAAAGGAATGTATGGATTATACAAGTAATAGTAACGTAACAATAATTCTCGTAAAAGACTTAGTAGACCAGAAACTACTAATTGCCGCTTATAAATTTATCGCCTACAGTTACTGAATACTTTATCTGCGAATTGTTATGGGTTATTTTCTATTTGGATATGCATAAACCAACAAATATTTAATAATTCCTGCCTCCATTTTGAACTTCAATTTGCAACTCAAAGTTAGCTTTTACTAAGGGTAACATACCGTCTTGAAAACACAAAACACGTGAAGTATAAATTTTGAGCGTATGAAACAAATCAGAAAGTTTGGCACGTTTCTGTGACACAAACTCTTGAGGTAAGCAAAAGTTTATATGTAGACTACTAGTGTTGTGTTTGTAATTACAAATACAACGGCTATTAGTAAGATACTAAATAGTATGCTATAAAGCATAGTTAATTATAGAACGCACATTTCCATGCTGTGAACAACTTATTGTATTAGTGTTTAATACTTTTCTATAGACACTACAATCTTCTGTTGACATATTTTATTATTTCTAGAATTAACGTACTAAAGTTTTTATCACTCCATGTTATTCTGTAGCTATTTTTAACTGTCAGAGTGCATTATATTGAAAAACTAGTTTAAGGCTGTTTACCCTCTAACTATGCATTGAATAATAGATAGCGGTCAATTGACCTCTTTCAGATGGAATGGTTTCCAGAAGCATGTTATCAAACATGCAGCTTTTGCAACCAGATTTTATTTTCACCTAACGTGAATACTGATTTGACTTCAGTCGTGACGTGCCTCAACTTTGAAATTAATATTTACATAGGTAAAGCACTGAGATAAAAGCTACTCCCCACCATTAAGTATTTATTATGTATTTCTTTCTATGTATATACACCGTTAGTTTTGTAGTCTTATTTATGCTTCACTAAACTTATAATTCAGGACTAGAACCAATTATAAAGGATGTACATAATTTAAATATATTTATTACATTGCTTCATCTTAACTTAGCCCAAATATCTGTGTAATGTGATTCAGAATCTTGATTGTCATAATGCGGTATTTTTAGTAGAAAATTGATTAAATAGATGTAATTGGAAAGTAAATCGTAATATCTTGGCTCCTCATTGTAATCGTTTAATATTTAAAACATTTTTGGTGTGGTATATTGACGTTGTTGCTATACCCTTTAAGGACTTAGATTTTAAAAGTTGTTTTACATTGGTAAAGTACCGAATCCCTATTTTATTTAAAAAAATCATTGGATGACCCAGCAAGAATACGTAAATTTTGAATTCTTAGTGGTTTTTCAAGTAATGACTGGGAAGTCTTGCGTTTTTGTAGTTTTGGTAACACTTTAATGAGAAAAAAGGTTTTAGGCATATGATGTTACTTGATGGAACTGTCTTTAAGCGGAATTAAATTTTTATTTGATTAAATCGAATATGTAGGTAATTAGTTATTGGGTTTTTAACACGGATAGTTTAATAGCTTGGGAACGAACAATATGTAATCTAACATTAAGGTTGCGAATAGTACACTTTGTGCAGTACTTATGAACAGATGTTCTACGTTTGATTCGTTCATTTTCTTTATTGATTTCGCACAATTGTTTTATAATTATAAAAATGCTTCAAATGTAACAATCTAACAACTAATCTAATTACCAAACTGATCGATTTCGAGGTTCCATCTAGAAGTACTTTTACCTTAAGTTATTTTTGAATGCGTTAAAGAATTTCAGATATGAAATAAATGTGGCAACCCTCTTTGCACCTTTTGAAATTTGTTTGTTATTGAATAACAATAGGTCCTTCAAATGAGTTTTTATAAGGATGTTTTTGTGTTTTTATTTGATGTAATGGGAGTGGAATTCTTTTTTTAGTAACGCCATTTTGAAGCGTCTGAAAATTTAAATAAAAAATAGTTTAAATGCATTTACTATGAACGCAAGTTAAAGTTTGAATGCACAATTCAGTATTTGTGCTAGTTTTAATATTTACTCCTTACTGAATCATGGTTTAGCCTACCGACTGTGGTTGGATATGATTTGCTTAGATTGAAATTTTCGCTTCTTTTAAAGGACTTGAGGTAGGTTTTGTTTAAATTTGTGTATTGCTAATTTACAAATACTGATATGTTACAATTCAGATTTCTTCTTTTAGGTTTTTGAACTTGCTACTACTCGCCGCTTACCCCTTATTCAAATGAGATGCGCTTGACGTTCTAGAGTTCTGTGGTCACCTCCTCGAGAAAGGCTTTAATGGTAAGTGGGTAACGAACCATCGTTAGTTAAAATTCACCCAACGCCACAGTTATTGGTTTCTGCTCTGAACAGTAGCCGATCTTTCTTTTATAGAACATTTCTGAAATTTGCTGTACCGTTTTCTTGTATTAAGTCGCATGAAATACAACAGTTTATTTGACTGAGCGTCACATCATCTACTGGGGCTACCGAGACTAGTCTGCTGTTGATAGTGAGGAATTAATTAAGCCTCCAGTGTCTGGTGGACTAATTGATCGCTGTGTTACGGACTTATAATTAACTATTATTGCTGTACCCCATTGTCACGGTTTTCCTTTTTCAACTACGAAATTATAATTAGTTACTTCGCCTATAAGGTGCATACACACTTGTTATGGAATCAGGCAATATCTTGTTTTATAAATTATGCGGCACATTATTCATATGATTTAGGTATGTAAGTTTATGTTTATATTAGTATAATATATAATATATATTATATAGTTTAAAATTTATCTTAAACAATATTGTGGCTCCTAATCTAGAACTCCCACCCTAATTAAGGTGAAGCAATTACTTTACTCTAAATATTCTGGTCGTAATGCATGTCCTTCTCTGTTCTAACATAACTAAGTATTACATACGTTTCCAGTGTACTTAAAATTTATTCTCTGCTCTAGACGGTTACTTTTAAACTGGTTAACCTTAAATTCGAGTGTGCGTGTGCGTGTGCATGTGCTTGTGCGCGCGTCTGTGTATGTGTGCTGTGCCTGAGCGTATAAGTTTATCTCAGTGTTTGCTTGTGCGTTTTCCTTTGCGTACCCGTTTGCGTTTGCGTGTGGGTGTGGATGTGTGTATGCATCTGGGGTTTCGTGTACGCGTGCGTGTATCTGTGGGTCTGCCTATGAGTTTGAATATGCGCATGCGCGTGCGTGCTTTACGTTTGAGTTTGAGCTTGCGTTTACGTATGCGTATGTGTATGCGTATGCGTATGTGTATGCGTATGCGTATGCGTATGTGTATGCGTTTGCATTGTGTTATTTTTGCGTTCGCGCTTGCGTTTGTGTTTGCATTAGCGTTACCATTTCCGTTTGCGTTTGCGTTTGCGTTTGCGTTTGCGTTTGCTTTTGCGTTTGCGTTTGCGTTTGCGTTTGCGTTTGCGTTTGCGTTCGCGTCTGCGTTTGCGTTTGCGTTTGCTTTTGCGTTTGCGTTTGCGTTTGCGTTTGCGTTTGCGTTTGCGTTTGCGTTTGCGTTTGCGTTTGCGTTTGCGTTTGCGTTTGCGTTTGCGTTTGCGTTTGCGTTTGCGCTTGCGTTTGCGTTTGCGTTTACGTTTACGTTTGCGTTTGCGTTTGCGTTTGCGTTTGCGTTTGCGTTTGCGTTTGCGTTTGCGATTGCGCTTGCGTTTGCGTTTGCGTGTGAGTTTGCGTTTGCATTTGTGTTTGCGTTTGCGTTTGTGTTTGCGCTTACGCTTGCGTTTGCGTTTGCGTGTGAGTTTGCGTTTGCATTTGCGTTGTTGTTCGCGTTTGTGTTCGCGTTCGCGTTTGCGTTGGCGTTTGCGTTTGGGTTTGCGTTTGCGTTTGAGTTTGCGTTATGATTGCGTTTACGTATGCGTATGCGTATTGATATGCATTTGCGTTTGCGTTTGCGTTTGCGTTTACGTTTGCGTTTGAGCTTGCGTTTGCGTTTGCGTTTACTTTTGAGATTACGTTTGCGTTTGCGCTTGCGTTTCTGTTTTATTTTGCGTTTACGTTTGCGTTTGCGTTGGTGTGCGCGTTTGTGTTGGCGTTCGCGTTCGCGTTTGCGTTGGCGTTTGCGTTTGCGTTTGCGTTTGCGTTTGCGTTTACGATTGTGTTTTCGGTTGCGTTTTCGCTTGCGCTTGCGTTTGTGCTTGCGTTTACGTTTGCGTTTGCGTTTGCATTTGCGTTGGTGTTCGCGTTTGTGTTCGCGTTCGCGTTTGCGTTGGCGTTTGCGTTTGGGATTGCGTTTGCGTTTGCGTTTGCGTTATGATTGCGTTTACGTATGCGTATGCGTATTGATATGCATTTGCGTTGCGTTTGCGTTTGCGTTTGCGTTTGTGTTTGCGTTTGCGTTTTCGTTTGCGTTTGCGTTTACGTTTGCTTTTGCGTTTACGTTTGCGTTTGCGTTTGCGTTTACGTTTGCGTTTGCGTTTGCGTTTGTGTTTTCTTTTGCGTTTACGTTTGCGTTTGTGTTTGTGTTCGCGTTCGCGTTTGAGTTGGCGTTTGCGTTTGGGTTTGCGTTTGCGTTTGCGTTTGCGTTATGATTGCGTTTACGTATGCGTATGCGTATTGATATGCATTTGCGTTGCGTTTGCGTTTGCGTTTGCGTTTGTGTTTCGTTTGCGTTTGCGTTTTCATGTTTGCGTTTGCGTTTGCGTTGCTTTCTGCTTTGCGTTTGCGTTTGCGTTTGCGTTTACGTTTGCGTTCGCTTGCGTTTGGTTTTGTTGCGTTTACGTTTGCGTTTGGTTTGTGTTCGCGTTCGCGTTTGCGTTGCGTTTGCGTTTGGGTTTGCGTTTGCGTTTGCGTTTGCGTTATGATTGCGTTTCGTTGCGTATGCGTATTATATGCATTTGCGTTGCGTTTGCGTTTGCGTTTGCGTTTGCGTTTGCGCGTTTGCGTTTGCGTTTCGTTTGCGTTTGACGCTTGCGTTTGCGTTTGCGTTTGCGTTGTTTGCGTTTACGTTTGCGTTGTTGCGTTGCGTTTGTGTTCGCGTTCGCGTTTGGTTGGCGTTTGCGTTTGGGTTTGCGTTGCGTTTGCGTTTGCGTTATGATTGCGTTTACGTATGCGTATGCGTATTGATATGCATTTGCGTTTGCGTTTGCGTTTGCGTTTACGTTTGCGTTTGGCTTGCGTTTGCGTTTGCGATTGAGTTTGCGTTTGCGTTTGCGCTTGCGTTTCGTTTGTTGTTGCGTTTGCGTTTGCGTTTGCGTTTGTCGTTGCGTTTGCGTTGCGTTTGCGTTTGCGTTGCGTTTGCGTTGCGTTTGCGTTTGCGTTTGCGTTTGAGTTTGTTTGGTTGCGTGTTGCGTTGCGTTTGTTTGCGTTTGCGTTTGCGTTTGCGTTATGCGTTTGCGTTTGCGTTTGCGTTTGCTGTTTGCGTTTGCGTTTGCGCTTGCGTTTCCGTTTCGCTATGATTGCGTTGCGTATGCGTATGCGTATTCATTGCGTTTGCGTTGCGTTTGATTTGCGTTTGCGTTTGCGTTTGCGTTTGCGTTTGCGTTGCGTTGTTTGCGTTGCGTTGCGTTTGCGTTTGTTTTGCGTTTGTGCTTGCGTTTCGTTTGGTTTGGTTTACTTGGTTTACGTTTGCGTTTGCGTTTGTGTTCCCGTTCGCGTTTGAGTTGGCGTTTGCGTTTGGGTTTGTGCTTGCGTTTGCGTTATGATTGCGTTTACGTATGCGTATGCGTATTGATATGCATTTGCGTTGGGTTTGCGTTTGCGTTTGCGCTTACGCTTGCGTTTGCGTTTGCGTGTGAGTTTGCGTTTGCATTTGCGTTGTTGTTCGCGTTTGTGTTCGCGTTCGCGTTTGCGTTGGCGTTTGCCTTTGCGTTTGCGTTTGCGTTTGCGTTTGCGTTTGCGTTTGCGCTTGCGCTTGCGCTTGCGTTTGCGTTTGCGTTTGAGTTTGCGTTTAGGTTGGTGTTCGCGTTTGGGGTTTGCGTTTGCGCTTGCGTTTGCGTACGCGTATGCGTTTGCGTTGCGTTGTGTTTGTGTTTGCGTTTGCGTTTGCGCTTGAGTTTCCGTTTACGCTATGATTGCGCTTGCGTATGCGTATGCGTATTCATGTGCGTTTGCGTTGCGTTATATTGTACTTAAAATTTATTCTCTGCTCTAGACGGTTACTTTTAAACTGATTAACCTTAGAATCGAGTGTGCGTGTGCGTGTGCGTGTTTGCTTGTGCGTTTTCCTTTGCTTCCCGCTTGCGTTTTCGTGTGGTTGTGGATGTGTGTATGCATCTGGGGTTTCGTGTACGCGTGCGTGTATCTGTGGGTCTGCCTATGCGTTTGAATATGCGCATACGCGTGCGTGCTTTACGTTTGAGTTTGAGCTTGCGTTTGCGTATGCGTATGTGTATGCGTATGCGTATGTGTAAGCGTATGCGTATGCGTATGTGTATGCGTTTGCATTGTGTTATTTTTGCGTTCGCGCTTGCGTTTGTGTTTGCATTAGCGTTAGCATTTCCGTTTGCGTTTGCGTTTGCGTTTGCTTTTGCGTTTGCGTTTGCGTTTGCGTTTGCGTTTGCGTTTGCGTTTGCGTTCGCGTCTGCGTTTGCGTTTGCGTTTGCTTTTGCGTTTGCGTTTGCGTTTGCGTTTGCGTTTGCGTTTGCGTTTGCGTTTGCGTTTGCGTTTGCGTTTGCGTTTGCGTTTGCGTTTGCGTTTGCGTTTGCGTTTGCGTCGTTGCGTTTGCGTTTGCGTTTGCGTTTGCGTTTGCGTTTGCGTTTGCGTTTGCGTTTGCGTTGCGATTGCGTTGCGTTTGCGTGTGAGTTTGCGTTTGCATTTGCGTTTGCGTTTGCGTTTGTGTTTGTGTTTGCGCTTACGCTTGCGTTTGCGTTTGCGTGGTTTGCGTTTGCATTTGCGTTGTTGTTCGCGTTGTGTTCGCGTTGCGTTTGCGTTGGCGTTTGCGTTGGTTTGCGTTTGCGTTTGCGTTTGCGTTATGATTGCGTTTACGTAGCGTATGCGTTTGTCGCATTTGCGTTGCGTTTGCGTTTGCGTTTGCGTTTGCGTTTGCGTTTGCGTTCGCGTTTGCGTTTGCGTTTGCGTTTACGTTTGCGTTTGAGCTTGCGTTTGCGTTTGCGTTTGCGTTTGCGTTTACTTTTGAGATTACGTTTGCGTTTGCGCTTGCGTTTGTGTTTTATTTTGCGTTTACGTTTGCGTTTGCGTTGGTGTTCGCGTTTGTGTTGGCGTTAGCGTTCGCGTTCGCGTTTGCGTTGTGTTTGCGTTAAGTTTGCGTTTGGGTTTGCGTTTGCGGTTTTGCGTTTGCATTTGCGTTGGTGTGCGCGTTTGTGTTGGCGTTCGCGTTCGCGTTTGCGTTGGCGTTTGCGTTTGCGTTTGCGTTTGCGTTTGCGTTTGCGTTTACGATTGTGTTTTCGGTTTCGTTTTCGCTTGCTCTTGCGTTTGTGCTTGCGTTTACGTTTGCGTTTGCGTTTGCATTTGCGTTTGCGTTTACTTTTGAGTTTGCGTTTGCATTTGGGTTTGCATTTGCGTTTGCGCTTGCGTTTCCGTTTGCGCTATGATTGCGTTTGCGTATGAGTATGCGTATTCATATGCGTTTGCGTTGCGTTATATTTGGGTTTACGTTTGCGTCTGCGTTTGCGTTTGCGTTTGCGTTTGCGTTTGCGTTGGCGTTTGCGTTTAAGTTTGCGTTTGCGGTTGCGTTTGCGTTTGCGTTTACGTTTGCGTTGGAGCTTGCGTTTGCGTTTGCGTCTGCATTTGCGTTTACTTTTGAGATTACGTTTGCGTTTGCGCTTGCGTTTGTGTTTTCTTTTGCGTTTACGTTTGCGTTTGCGTTTGTGTTCCCGTTCGCGTTTGAGTTGGCGTTTGCGTTTGGGTTTGCGTTTGCGTTTGCGTTATGATTGCGTTTACGTATGCGTATGCGTATTGATATGCATTTGCGTTGCGTTGCGTTTGCGTTTGCGTTTGCGTTTGCGTTTGCGTTTGCGTTTGCGTTTGCGTTTGTGTTTGTGTTTGCGCTTACGCTTGCGTTTGCGTGTGAGTTTGCGTTTGCATTTGCGTTGTTGTTCGCGTTTGTGTTCGCGTTCGCGTTTGCGTTGGCGTTTGCGTTTGGGTTTGCGTTTGCGTTTGCGTTTGCGTTATGATTGCGTTTACGTATGCGTATGCGTATTGATATGCAGTTGCGTTGCGTTTGCGTTTGCGTTTGCGTTTTCGTTTGCGTTTGCGTTTACGTTTGCGTTTGAGCTTGCGTTTGCGTTTGCGTTTGCGTTTACGTTTGCGTTTGCGCTTGCGTTTGTGTTTTATTTTGCGTTTACGTTTGCGTTTGCGTTGGTGTTCGCGTTTGTGTTGGCGGTAGCGTTCGCGTTCGCGTTTGCGTTGTGTTTGCGTTAAGTTTGCGTTTGGGTTTGCGTTTGCGGTTTTGCGTTTGCGTTTGCGTTGGTGTGCGCGTTTGTGTTGGCGTTCGCGTTCGCGTTTGCGTTGGCGTTTGCGTTTGCGTTTGCGTTTGCGTTTGCGTTTGCGTTTACGATTGTGTTTTCGGTTGCGTTTTCGCTTGCGCTTGCGTTTGTGCTTGCTTTTACGTTTGCGTTTGCGTTTGCATTTGCGTTTGCGTTTGCTTTTGAGTTTGCGTTTGCATTTGGGTTTGCATTTGCGTTTGCGCTTGCGTTTCCGTTTGCGCTATGATTGCGTTTGCGTATGCGTATGCGTATTCATATGCGTTTGCGTTGCGTTATATTTGGGTTTCCGTTTGCGTCTGCGTTTGCGTTTGCGTTTGCGTTGGCGTTTGCGTTTAAGTTTGCGTTTGCGGTTGCGTTTGCTTTTGGGTTTGCGTTTACGTTGGTGTTTGCGTTGGCGTTTGCGTTTGCGTTTGCGTTTGCGTTTGCGTTTGCGTTGGCGTTTGCGATTAGGTTTGCGTTTGCGGTTGCGTTTGCGTTTGGGTTTGCGTTTATGTTGGCGCTTTCATTTGCGTTTGGGTTCGCATATAGGTATGTGTACGTGTGCGTATGCGTACGCGTGTGTATGTCTTCGCGTGCGTTCGCGTGCGTGTGTGCGCTTGCGTTTGCGTTTGTGTTTGTGTTAGAGTTTGTGTTTGCGTTGGCGTTTGCGTTTGCGTTTGCGTTTGCGTTTGCGTTTGCGTTTACGTTTGAATTTGCGTTTGCGTTTGCGTTTGCGTTTGCTTTTGCATTTGCGTTTGAGTTTGCGTTTGCATTTGGGTTTGTGTTTTCGCTTTCGTTTTCGTTTGCGCTTGCGTTTGCGTTTACGTTTGTGTTTGCTTTTGCGTTTACGTTTGCGTTTGCGCTTGAGTTTGCGTTTGCGTTTGCGTTGGTGTTCGCGATTGTGTTGGCGTTCGCGTTCGCGTTCGCGTTTGCGTTGGCGTTTGCGTTTGGGTTTGCGTTTGCGTTTGCGTTTGGGTTTACGTTTGCGTATGCGTATGCGTTTTGATATGCGTTTGCGTTGCGTTGTGTTTGCGATTGCGTTTGCGTTTGCTTTTGCGTTTGCGTTTGCGCTTGCGCTTGCGTTTACGTTTACGTTTGCGTTTGCTTTTGCGTTTGCGTTTGCGTTTGATTTTGAGCTTGCGTTTGCATTTGCGTTTGCGTTTGCTTTTGAGCTTGCGTTTGTGTTTGCGTTTGCGTTTGCGTTTGCGTTTGCGTTTGCGTTTGCGTTTGCTTTTGCGTTTACGTTTGCGTTTGCGTTTGCGTTTACGTTTGCGCTTGCGTTTGCGTTCGCATTTGCGGTTGCGTTTGCGGTTGCGTTTACGTTTGGGTTTGCGTTTACGTTGACGTTTGCATTTGCGTTTGGGTTTGCATATAGGTGTGTACGTGTGCGTATTCATACGCGTGTGTATGTCTTCGCGTGCGTTCGCGTGCGTTCGCGTGCGTATGTGCTCTTGAGTTTTCGTTTGTGTTTGTGTTAGAGTTTGCGTTTGCGTTGGCGTTTGAGTTTGCGTTTGGGTTTGGGTGTGCTTGTGCATTTTCGTTTGTGTTTACATCTGCGTTTGCGTTTGCGTTGGCGTTTGCGTTTGGGTTTGCGTTTGCGTTTGCGTTTGCGTTTGCGTTTGTGTTTGCGTTTGTGTTTGCGTTTGCGTTTACGTTTGCGTTTGCGTTTACGTTTGCGTTTGCGTTTCCGTTTGCGTTTGCGTTTCCGTTTGCGTTTGCGTTTGCGTTCGTGCGTTTGCGTTTGCGTTTGCGTTTGCGTTTGCGTTGCGTGCGTTTGGTTGCTTGCGTTTGCGTTGCGCTTGCGTTTGCGTTTGCGTTTGCGTTTGCGTTTGCGTTTGCGTTTGCGTTTGCGTTTGCGTTTGCGTTTGCGTTTGCGTTTGCGTTTGCGTTTGCGTTTGCGTTTGCGTTTGCGTTTGCGTTTGCGTTGGCGTTTGCGTTTGGGTTTGCGTTTGCGTTGGCGTTTGCCTTTGCTTTTGGATTTGCATATTTCCTTAACGAAATTCATTGTATAGTAATATTCAAACCCTAAAAAATCAAAGTGGCTCTGTTCAATCTCAAATTGAACAGGACTGCATTATTTTACAATTATAGTTGACAACTTAGTTAAATAGCAACTTCCATAATAATAGTTTATGGTAAAAAAATAATAACAACAAGGCAACGTAGCACAATGTGATGGAATTTATTCGCCACATTATATTGCAATTATTTCCTTTGTAAATGGGACAGAGGAATAATTACTGTAAATAGTTACGATATTAGATTTAATAAGCAGTATTGGGTTAGATAGGACACTCACAGGGCACAAGGACCAGTTTACAAACGGTATAACTAACGATGTGCCCCTTGCATCCCCAGCGCATTTAATCTCAACTAACCAGCAACCTTAACGAGAAATGAATCTACATCCCCCATCTGGAAGTTATAATGGAGTTCAGTTCAACAACAAAACTGAGTGGTTTTTGACGTATCTTCGAAAGGTACAAATTGAATATCTTAAATAACGCCATGCACGTAGGTCCAAGGCTACAATAAGATCTTTGGGACCTTCTTGTGAGAAGGAGAAAACATCGCTAAGTGCTGGCGGCTGATGTGGAAAGATGTATTGCTAGGTTAGACTAAACATAGAAGATCAACTACTGCTGTACTTGTTCTGCGACGCATCCAAAAACCGTAGAGTCCAGTGGTGTATACTAGAACCACTCAAGGGAGTACATGACTAATGGGATTATGATGGAACCATTGGATACCACAGTAGCCATTTCCCAAGCGTAGCAGGATGTTCAGTCGACAACTGAATTCCACGGCCCGGCTGAATGTCTAATCTTAAATTGCACAGGACCTGCACCATTTTGTAATCATTGTTAATGATTAACTTAAACAGCAACTTTCATAATTATCGCTTAGCATAAGTAAATTGTAACATAAACATTAGCCAACAGAATGTCAAAGCACGACATATCGTCGTTAAATGCATAGATAATGTTGTCCACGACTGTAGTATGATATAGTGGTTACAGGTCTCGGCAAACAATACTAATAGATACATTACACACCAATTTTCATTAATCACTGTTATTATCATTAGCATTGGAATTAATAAGAATAAATCACTATTTTTTTATATATTGTCATGTTGTCCGTCAAATACATTCAACCAAGGGTGTCGGTTTGGAAAAGAGAATTAATCTCTTTCTCTCTTTTAGACGTTCACGGATTTGCGAATAATACTAACGTTTGAATAAAATCGAAGCGACTTGGCGATGCACATTTATTTGTTACCATGTAAACGACGATATAACATTCATGCATCATTTTTATGTAATGTTTAATTAAATCTAGTTCCCTCGAAAATCTATACTAAATACTAAATTTATTAAAAAAATTAAAGTAACATGGATAGTCCGTCTAGTTCTAAAGACTAATTAACATTAACGTCACCCGATGTTCGGCAAGAAGCTAAAGTAGCATTCCTCGACGTATTACCAAGTAAGTCTAAAAAACCTTACTTCAGCACACACGAGATGTTTTGTAAATGGAAAGTAAACAAAAAAGTGGAATCTACATCTGAATCTGCAATCCTTGCTTACTTTGCGGAGCTAAATGTAAAATACCAATGTTCTATATTGTGGTAGCAATATTTAACGCTCAAAAATACAATAGGCTTAAACGAAAATGTAAATATTTCAAAATATGCTAAACTTCAAGCATATTTAAAATGCAGTCGGAGGGATGTTCCAAAAGAAGCAACAAATTTTTGATGTCTGCGCCAGATAATAATTATCATCCATCAAAGGTAAGCGTTAAATATATTTACTAATGTGAACTAACCGTATATCTTTTCTAGGTCGCATTAATAATGGGAATAATGGGTGCTCGTAGCTAATACAAAAACAAAAATTATACGCAAATTTACAATAACTGGCGAGTTTTATGAAATGTGTAACGAGTATATATTTAAGTGAGAAGATGATATACGCAAAATTAACAACACAAAAAAAACTGACATTTATTCCTTTGTAAAACTGCGTAGATATTGCTAATTTTTTTAAACTACCAAACCCAGAAAGCTACTCTGGACATGGTTTTCGAAGAACTTCCCCTAGGATTTTAGTTTATGCAAGTGGTGATATTACTACCTGGAAAAAACATGGGGGCTGGAAGTCCACAAGGGTAACAAAAGGTTACATTAATGACTCCACACAAAATAAAGAGAATACTGCTATCAGAATTTGTAATGCAATTACAAATATTAGCAGCAGTAATGTTATTACTGATGCAAACATCCATAAATTACAAAATATTAAACTAAATGTGCCAGCATTAAATATAAAAAATTGTTCTAAAAATTAATCTAAAAGATAATAAATAAAATTGCCTTATAATTTATGGTTAATGTTATAAATGCTAATTCCTTTTAAACTCGTGTGTTTTTGACGATAACTAGATTAATTAGCATTTTATCAAACAACTGAAAACAAATCATTTACATTTTCATCATATCATATTGAATCAACATATCCGTGTTCATTCTAATGAAATAAGTATTTGAATTAAATTAAAAATATTTGCAGGACAAAACATAGTATATAACTCGCATTTAAATTAATCACTCGAATGATTTGCTCCACTCGCCCGTGGTTCGTTCCGCAAACATCGTTCTCGTGGCTAATAGCCTCTCTTATGTGCTCGTTGTATAGTATACTATTACCATTTGTATTTATATTACATTATTTATTAATCAAATGTACCGTTTTTACATATATTTAGTAAAAAAAAAAACAAGAAAAAGATTTATTTTCAACCAACATTTCAAGTCTGTTTTAATGTAATACTTTATATATCACACAATTCAGGTCACTCGATAAACTTTGATAATGCTGTAAATCTTAATAGCAAAACGGCAATTTTAATAAAGATTTTGCATTTTATGGGTTGAACTGTTAATTCCTAAACATAAACTTACGTATATCGTAATATGCGAGGATGTATTGATATCTAATCAGCCTAGACCGGTTGCATGGATAAAGAAGATATTGCGTTACCATAGCAACGAGGAATAACTTATTAGAAGTATCAGTGTAAAGATTCACGTCAAAAAGTCAAGCCATAGTTGCGCAATAAAATTAAAAAAAAGTATGTCGACCAAAATTATGCAAATTGAAAAATTGGGGTATCAAGCCATCATCATGTACCTGTATATGAAGGGTTACCAGGTTATCAAATTTACGAAGCATAATACCCTTGGCGATCAATGTCTTTCGTATTCGACCGTGAATAATTGCAAGCTTCCAAAGAGGTAAATTTTCCATTGAAGTTGAAAACCGGCCGGTTTCTATGTCGACCACCGTAAATATCAATGCAGTTCATGACACGATTTTATCAGACCGTCGAATCTGGCTAAAATGAATATCTGAGGCACTAAATATTTATACGTCCCAGAAAAAAAAACAAGAATCGATGGAATGGAGACCTTCCAGTTCTCAAAAGCCCAAGAAATTTCGGATTCAAAAATTTTCTGGAAAATTCTTCCTTCAGTTCAGTTTTGATGGGATTGCCTCAACTGAAAAAAAAGTCTAAAGGGTCGTAACTTTTCCTCCGTCGAAGACTTGATAGAAGCTGTGAAGGCCTGGTTTGCAGAGCAAAATAAACAAATTTTTTTTGAAAGGTCTAGAGGCTTTGCAGGTTCGTTGTAATAACTGTATGCAATTAAGAGGACAGTGAACTGGATAACAAAATACTTTGACCTTCAAATTTTATTTGCTTTTATAGTAGGCTAAGAATTTTCAATACATCCTATATATATATATATATATATATATATATATATATATATATATATATATATATATATATATATATATATATATATATATATATATATATATATATATATATATATATATATATACATATACGAGGTGAGGCATCTAAGCTCCGTGGGTTTGTATACGAAAAATGGTAAAATATTTTTGAAATCTTTTTTCTAATTATAGTGTAGCAGGGGTACGTTTTTTTGGTTCACGTTGTATATACAGTCCGATTGATTTTACGTGTCCAAGCATATAGGTATTTTATCATAAAAGATAGAAAAAAAGTGTAAGAAGCAAAAATACTCTACATTCAATTATTAATAATGCTACACATTCAGAAAAACAAATTACGTAAAAACAAAAGAGCATCGCAAGACCATTAATTTTTTTTAAATGGAACGGGCGCTTTTTTCTTGATATTCTGAAAGAGCTTTAAATTCTCTTTACAATGGTACCAAATAAGTTATTATTATTTTGACAATTATGGTCACAATATTTTTTTAAAGTTCGTTTTCTGTATTCCTATAAATAGGAACAAAAACAACAAAATTGGAACTGTAGTCGTGGGAAACAAATGAAAAACAATTGTCAATATTAGAGCATTGTTTGTGCTCGTAATATTACCTGTCACAATGCAAGCAAGTAAAAATTACATAAATGACGAAAAAATGGATATGTTATGAGTTTTTATTCGGCGCGATGGTAATACGCTGGAAGCAAGTGCAATGTATTTAAATTCGTATCCCGATCGACGACAACCACATCCTCGAATTTTTACTAGACTGGAAGCAAATTTACGCAGAACTGGTGGTTTTAGTGCAAAACCAGTGCAGCAAAGACATTCGCGAGGTGTTATGGAAAATGATAAAATTGTTGTTTTGGCGTACTTTCGACCGCATCCTCGGAATTTCATATGCGAAGCATTGATTGATTTAGGATTTACCCACTACAAGATATTTTCAATACTTAAAAGGAACAAAACTAGTACAAGGACTAAATGTCGGAGACCAGCAATGGCGAATAACATTTTGTGAATGGCTTACTAATCAGAGTCATTTAATTAATGTCATAGTTTGGTGCGATGGGTCAAGCTTTACAAGAAATGGTATATCTAATAGGAAAACGACCACTACTGGGATGATATGAATTCTAGACAATTACGACCATGCAGATATCAAAATAAATTTTCTGTTAACTTGTGGCTTGGCGTTGTGAATGATTTTGTAATAGGTCCTTATTTTTATGAAGGTGATAGGTACAGGAACTTTCTTATAAACGAATTTTGTGACTTGCTGAATGACGGACCAGTAGCTATTCGGCGTGATATGTGGTTTCAGCAAGATGGGACACCTCCACATAATTCAAGAGTTGTTAAAGATGTTTTACGTCAAATGTTTAGAAATAATTTGATAGCGAATGGTGGTTCAGTACCTTGGCCGACCAGGTCGCCCAATTTTTCGATTTTGGATTTTCTCGTTTGGAGATACGTTAAACAAAAAGTTTTTGTCACAGCTCCCGAAATCCTTGAGAATCTCAGAAATTGAATTACTCAAGTCTGCCGTCAAATAACTCCTCACATGTTACAAAAGGCACGCAGAAATTTACTAAGAAGAGCCCGACTATGAGTTTAAAATAATGGGGGGTACTTCGAACATCACATCTAATTCATTTTTTTGTCTTTTTTCAAATGATTCTAAGTTATAATGTAGTGATGTAGTTTTTATCTGTTACAGCTTTTTATTTGTTTCCCAAGACTACTGTTCCAATTTTGATGTTTTTGTTCGTATTTATAGGAATATAGAAAACAAACTTTAAAAAAATATTGTGACTATAATTGCCAAAATAATAATAACTTATTTGGTACCATTGTAAAGAGAATTTAAACCTCGTTAAAAAAAAAGTGTCCGTTCCATTTAAAAAAAAATTAGTTGTGTTGCGATGCTGTTTTATTTTTGTGTAACTTGTTTTTCTGAATATGTAGTATTGTTAATAATTGAATGTAGAGTATTTTTACTTCTTAAACTTTTTTTATATCTTTTATGATAAAATATCTATATGCTTGGACACGTAAAATCAATCAGACTGTATATGGTGGCCATTAGTGTGTGGATGGCAAGTAACTTAAAGAGTATTAGAGATAGAGAAAAACTTTCTTCACAAAAATTGTACAGTTTTTAGAGATGCACAGTCGGAAAATATTAGTAAGTATACAGGGTCGTCCAAAGACGTGTGATATACCAAACATAATTTTTGTAATGAAACAATATATATTTGCCTATTTTTAAATTCGGCTTTTTTTCCTGATTCTAAAAATATACGGTTGTCATATCTTATATCGATTGGTTTAATAGATATGATTTATTGCAGTTAAAGGTTAATTTAGTTAGTTACAATTTCAACAATTGAAAATAAACAATATGTAACAAAATAGTACATATGCTTTATTTTTCAAAATTACTTTAAAATTTTGAGATAGTTTTATTTTTTTATGCAGGGTGAACAAGAATATCTATTTTAAAATTTCTCAATTTTTTCAGATAAACCACTCTGTATATTTGGAATCAGCTATCTTTCGTGACTCTAAAATGAGTGCATTTGATAATTTATACCGTAGGAATGCCATTATTTTATGGAAATTGCGTTAAGTTGAATATTAATACATGTTACATTGTTTCAAGTTTTAAACATAACTCCGTGTATGCATGTAAAGAATTGGTGAAAAAAGTCTGAAAGAGACAGACTTGAATTGAAATAAACAAGTTAAATCCGAAATGAAACCTTGCAGTAGAAATTTAAAATAAAGTCATTACTAAAATGAACTTGTGTTGCACAAATTAAGCTTAAGTGACTAATTGAACTAATCGAAATTAGGTACTAAGTAAAAAAAAAGTTTGAACAAGGAATAGCAAAAAATTAGGTGGATTTATAACTACTGAAGTAAGTGTTCAAAATGTCTTCCGCGTTGTAGCAAACATTTGTTGATGCGTTTAGAAAATGATTTGTTGTTGGGATTTCTATGTATACAATTTCTTTCACGTATCCCCATAAAAAGGAATCCAGTGATGTAAGGTATGGAGAGCGTGCTGGCCAGTTCATAGGGCCTCCTCGGCCTACCCACGTCTCAGGAAATTACTAACTCACCTTTCCCAGTTCGTTCAAAACGTTCCAAAAGGTTTCTTTCTTCTCTTGGATATCTTTGTTTATTAGAAAATCATTCCTTATAAACTCTGCTGGCTAATAAACAATTTTTCTGACACTCACCCATAAAAATCATGTCAGTTAAATCACTTTTAACGAACTACATTTTTCTAACAAACTTAACCATCTAACTAAGAAAGCTTAAAGAAAATTTACGAATTTTAAATGCCAATGAACCAAAGTGACAGACTTTATTCCATTTTATTTTGTTTTAATGTTTGCCAATATGGCTTTCCAAGGCTTACTATTCAAATTGATTTACATTTTGAACGCTTACTTCAGTAGTTATAAGTACACCCAATTTTTTGCTATTCCTCGTTCAAACCTCTTTTGTACTTAGTACCCAATTTCGATTAGTTCAATTAGATACTTAAGCTTGATTTGTGCTAAAAATAGTTTTTTGTTTCACTAGTACAAAATTTTTTCAATTTTCGGGACGAGGAACAGAGTTGCTGGACAACGCGATGCGGACCGAGTCCCAGAATGCATTTTGTGTACGAATAAGACATTTTTTTCTCCAGCCACTTTTATCGTTATATTCAGTCATTTATTTGTAGTTCACTACATTTTGGAAACCCCTTATTTATGTCGCAATTAGTATCAGACATTAATAATACACATTTTATACATAATGAGTATTATATGAAAATGTAAACTTTCACCATTAACACTCATAATAAAATACTTATCTTTTTTGGGATTTTTTAATGGTGTACTTTAAATTATACAATCTAACACTTACAGTTATCTTCGTCAGTAGTAATGTTTGTTAAAAATTGTTAAAGATGTAGTAAACAATTTTGTCAAATTTGAAAAATTCAAACATAAACATAAGCCTGCTATTAATATAACAGTTTGGGAAACGTATAAGCCAACTATAAAATTGTAGCAAAGAATAACTAGGCCATTAAAATTAAATATTGTTAAACTGCCTCAAAGATGACAAACCAGAACACTCTCTACGACGAAAGCTAACAATGAAATTTGCCAGTCAAAAAACACATTTAACAAAATTTAATTTATTATGTAAGTGTAAAGTTGTGAAAAACTTCAATTTTAAAATGATAGAAGCATTCACAAATCCAAACATTACATCAAAAAAATAACCCAGTTAAATCTAACAAAGAAATATCTTTATCAATAATTGGAAGTGTTATTAACAATGAAAAGCACAATGCAGAACGTTCTTTGTAATTTTTAATTTCAATTTAATTTCAACTACTTATGTTAAATTATAGTGCTGTGGAAATTTAGCATATAATTGGTAAAGCATTTGCTTCAAGGTCTAGGAAAAACACAGCAAAAACCTAGAGATACCAAAAGTTGAAAACAAATTAAAATCAAGGCGTATCATTATGCTCTTCTTTAATTATAAGATGCCAAAACCTATTTAAACGGAGATTTTCTTCTTGTCTATTAAAATTATTCGAGTGTTTATATATTTCAATAGCTTCACGTTGCAAACGAACATAATAATGGGTTTGTCTTGACAATATTTTCATATTGTCAAATTGAATGTCATGATTTAGATTATTCAGAGCATGGTCAGCCACAGCAGACCTCTCTGGTTGACCCAATCTACAAAATCTCATATGTTCTTTGCGTCTTGTATCAAAGCTACGTTTTGTGGTCCCGATGTATACTTTTCCACATGAACAAGATAACTTATACACTCCGGAAGATGATAAAGGGTTTGACACATGTTTAGGTGATCTTAAATGTTCTTTAATTTTTCTTGTAGGTTTAAAAATATTCCTAATGCCATATTTGATTAGGATTTTTTCAATTCTATTTGTAGCATTAGCTATAAAAGGAAGAAAAGCAGTACCAACATTAAGAACTGGTTTTTCTTTAAGGTTACGCCTAGAAGGTGTAATAACATTATTAATATCTGCAAGTGAATATCCATTATCTTGTAAGGATTTTCTTAAATATTTATATTCATCATTCAAAAATTCAGGGTCACAAATTCGTTTTGCTCGATCTACTAAAGATTTAATTACACTAATTTTTGACTGGATGGTGGTTGGATAATTTATGAAGGTATCTATCAGGTGTGTCGGCTTTCTGTAAACCTTAAAAGATTAGTGAATTATTATTTTAGATATAAATATGTCAAGAAATGGTAAACTTCCATTAGTTTCTTTTTCCATGGTAAACTGAATACTAGGATGTATACCATTTATAAAAACCAAAAACTCATGCAGTGCCTCTTCTCCATGTCTCCAAATAACAAATGTGTCATCTACATATCTATACCAAACTGAAGGTTTTTTAGGTGTATTTTGTAACGTTAATGTTTCAAATTTTTCCATATAAAAATTAGCTATAACAGGACTAAGGGGACTACCCATTGCTACACCTTCAATCTGTTCATAAAATTTACTATTCCACTGAAAATAAGTTGTAGTAAGACAGTGCTGAAGAAGAATGGTTACGTCCTTTGGAAAAAGATGACCTATGTATTCAATAGTTTCTTTTAGAGGTATTTTTGTAAAAAGTGAAATAACATCAAAACTAACCATTATATCACCCTCTTCAATTTTGAAACTATGCATTTTTTCAACAAAGTCAGCAGAATTTTTAATGTAATGGGGTGTTTTTCCTATATGAGGTTGTAATAACAATGTAAGATGTTTTGCAAGGTGATATGTAGGAGAACCAATTGCACTAACCATAGGCCTTAAAGGAATATTAGGTTTATGAATATTTGGTAAACCATATAGTTTTGGTGAAATAGCTTCAGAGTTAGATACTTTCTTCTTTATTTCTTCAGGAATAGATGATAATTTAATCAGCTCTTTAGTTTTTAAAAGAAACTTTTTTGTTGGATCTTTTGGTATTTCACGATAAGTTTCTGGTCCCAACAATTGTTCTATCTTAGTGTTATAATAGTTCATATTTAATATAACAGTTGCATTACCTTTATCTGATTTTAATATTATAATACTTTCATTGCGTTTAAGATCAAGTAAAGCATGTCGTTGACGAAAGGATAAGTTGCTCTTTGGAGGTTTTGTTTTACGTTATATGTTAACGGTGTTATATCTAACTTCATTAGCAGCATCAAAAGGTAATAATCTAATGGAGTTTTCGATGTTGGAAATTATATCTTCAAAAGGTATTACTCTTGGTGTTATCGCAAAATTTCCTCCTTTAGAAAGCGCTTCAATAGCATAATCTGAAACAACATTATCAGAAAGGTTTATAACTGTTTTTCTACAATCAAGAAATGGTCTATTATTTTGAAACATTAACGTTACAAAATACACCTAAAAAACCTTCAGTTTGGTATAGATATGTAGATGACACATTTGTTATTTGGAGACATGGAGAAGAAGCACTGCATGAGTTTTTGGTTTTTATAAATGGTATACATCCTAGTATTCAGTTTACCATGGAAAAAGAAACTAATGGAAGTTTACCATTTCTTGACATATTAATATCTAAAAATAATAATTCACTATCTTTTAAGGTTTACAGAAAGCCGACACACTGATAGATACCTTCATAAATTATCCAACCACCATCCACGTCAAAAAATTAGTGTAATTAAATCTTTAGTAGATCGAGCAAAACGAATTTGTAACCCTGAATTTTTGAATGATGAATATAAATATTTAAGAAAATCCTTACAAGATAATGGATATTCACTTGCAGATATTAATAATGTTATTACACCTCCTAGGCGTAATCTTAAAGAAAAACCAGTTCTTAATGTTGGTACTGCTTTTCTTCCTTTTATAGCTAATGCTACAAATAGAATTGAAAAAATCCTAATCAAATATGGCATTAGGACTATTTTTAAACCTACAAGAAAAATTAAAGAACATTTAAGATCACCTAAAGAACGTTCTGCATTGTGCTTTTCATTGTTAATAACACTTCCAATTATTGATAAAGATATCTCTTTGTTAGTTTTAACTGGGTTATTTTTTTGATGTAATGTTTGGATTTGTGAATGCTTCTATCATTTTAAAATTGAAGTTTTTCACAACTTTACACTTACATCATAACTCGATTAAATTTTGTTAAATGTGTTTTTTGGCTGGCAAATTTTCATTGTTAGCTTTCGTCGTAGAGAGTGTTCTGGTTTGTCATCTTTGAGGCAGTTTAACAATATTTAATTTTAATGACCTAGTTATTCTTTACTACAATTTTATAGTTGGCTTATACGTTTCTCAAACTGTTATATTAATAGCAGGCTTATGTTTATGTTTGAATTTTTCAAATTTGACAATAGTAGATTTCGCAACTAGTGCGTTGTTTACACATTTCTTGGTGCGAGGCTATTCTTTTTTACCCGAGGCGTAGCCGAGGGGATAAAATATATGGCCGAGCACCAAAAAAGGTGACAGCGCACGTGTTGCGAATACATTTTTTTGTAATCGTTCACATAAAATTAGAAAAAAATTAAATTTTGAAATATTTGTTGACAAATGTCAAATTAAATACATAAATAAAAAAGTTTATATATTTAGTTATATACCACTTTTCTCTTTATGTATTAAAAGTAACGATTACAAAAAATTGTTTACTACATCTTTAACAATTTTTAACAAACATTACTACTGACGAAGATAACTGTAAGTGTTATCGAAACGTTTAGATTGTATAATTTAAAGTACACCATTAAAAAATCCCAAAAAAGATAAGTATTTTATTATAATGAGTATTATTCTACTTTTTAGTGAAACAAAAAATTACTGTGCAGTTTTTAATTAATTTAATTCAAAGGTGACAGAGAGTGAAATAATGTGTAGATAGATAGTTCCACTGGCAACAGCAAAAGTTTATTTCTCTTTTTAGAAGATTTTCACTCAAAACGTTTAAATAAACTTACACTTGCCTAAAATTAAAGTAAAAAGCAAAATTATAATAAATATCAATACTTATTTATAACTGAAAACGTCGTATGTGATGAACATGCGAAAATTAAAAAAATGTGTTTATTGAAGTAATGAAATCCCACAAACGTCCTTCACACAAAGTTGATATTTAATGAAGGTTAACTTACTTTTTGCACTAGAACAAAAACTAAACTACTTTTTGTACAGTTGCTATGGAGACCCTAAGAATCCCGGAATCAGTCACATTTGGTACGAAATACTGTCTTATTTAGGTCATTGCAGAAAAGTTTATTTTAGTAATGACTATTTTAAATTTATAGTCCAAAGTTTCGTTTTAAATTTTATTTGTTTATTTCAATTAAAGTCTGTCTCTTTCAGAATTGTTTCACCGATTCTTTACATGCATACATGAAGTTCTGTTTAAAACTTGGAACAATTTAACATGTATTAATATTCAACTTACCGCAATTTCTATGAAATAATGACATAACCTCTGATTCCTACGGTATAAAATATCAAATGCATAATCGCGAGAGATAGGTGATTCCAAATATGCAATAATATGCAGTGAAACAATTGAGAAATTTTGAAATAGATATTCTTGTTCACCCTGTATAAAAAAATAAATATATCTCAACATTTGAAAATAATTTTGAACAATAGAGCATATGTACTATTTTGTTACATAATCAGAACTATTGTTTATTTTCAATTGTTGAAATTGTAATTAACTAAATCAAATATTTAAAAAAGGAAAGAAAGAGTAGAGAGAGACAAAGGAGTGGGAGACATACTTCAGAAAATTATTGGAACAGGGACAGAAGGGAGAAGAAAAACAAAGCAAACAGGTATACGAGGAGGAAGAGGTAATGAAAGATGAGTAAGTGATTGAAGCAATAAAGAAAGCGAAAAAAGGCAAAGCGTCAGGAGAAAAAGGATACAAAGGGAGGAGTAGATATATGGAGGGCAAAAGATAGCAAAAGGAATGGCAGTAAGAGTAAATAAAATATGGGATAAGAAGTTTTACCGGAGAAATGGAGGGAAGGACTAATGTGCCCAGTATACGGAAAAGGAGACAAAAGCAAGTGGTAATTACAGAGGACTTACATTGTTAAGCACGCCCTACAAAATATATGCGACAGTGCTAGAAGAAAGCCTAATAAGGAAATAGCGGAAAAGAAATTGTTACCAGAGGGACAGGCAGCATTCAGGAAAGGAAGAAATGTGATAGATCACACATACCTATATAACTAGAAAATAAAAGGCGGGAAATTGTGGAGGTATTCGTAGACCTAGTAGTGGCATTTGATAGAGTTGGCAGGGAAAATCTGTGGGAATACATGAGAATAAAAAGGTAAGTGAAAGGCTGATAGAAATTATGGAGGAAATGAATGAGGAATAAGCAGCAAGGTAAGAGGAATGGGGAACAGAGCGAGGAATTTATAACAAGGAAGGGGCTGAGGCAAGGATTGAGCCCCATCCTATCCTCGGTATACACAAGGAACCTGAAGGAGACATTAAGAGAGCAGCAAGTTGGATTGTTGGTGGTGGGGAACATGAAAGTATGGACGCCAGCCTACACAGACGATATTATGCTAGTAGCCAAGGAAGAAACGGAAATGAAGATAACGACGATGGACAGATACTTGAAAAGGAAAGGACGAAGTAAATGTAAACAAAACGAAGGTAATGGTGTTTAGAAAGGGGGGGGGAAGAAAAGAAGGAGTGGAAAAGGAGGTAGGAGTAAGTACACCAGGTACAGGAATTACATACTTGGTATACACAATAAGGCAAGACAACAAAGATGGTGAACACATAAGGGAAAGAGTAAAAGAGGAAAGTAAATTAATAGGTCAAGTGTGGAGTGTGGGAGAAATATTGTTTGAAATGGACTCACGAAAATGGAAGCTACTATTCGACAAACTAACAAAAGTGTGGTGTTGTATGAAACATACGTGTGGGAATGGAAGCAGCATAAATAGGTGGAGGGCCTACAAAAAAATACTGGAAGTGGGTATGGAGGCTGGATAGAGAAACACCGGAGTATATCATAAAAGAAGAAGTACTAGAATAAAAAATAAGGGTAGAGGCGGGAAGCTGAGCAGCAAGGTACGAGGAGTAAATTAAAGAAAAAATTATTACAAGAATGTTGGCAAGAAATTCAAAACATTAAAATATAGACAAGAAAACGCGAAGGAAGAAGTTGAGTGATTAAGGGGTGAAGGAATGGAAGTGAGAGTAGACATAGTAAGAAGAGACCGAGATTTACAGAAACAATAAAGATGGACAAAAATAAAAGAATCAAAATATAATGTAAACTGTAAGAATATTACGGCAGAAGGGATACCAGAATATTTCGATGGAGAAAAGAAGAAAGAAAAATGAATGCGAGGTTCAGATGCGGCAATAAATATTTGAGAAAGGACGAAGAAAAAACTTCAGGTTATGCAGGGAAGGGATGGAAGCTGTGAAACATATGATGAAAGGATGCAGGGAGTTAAGGGAAGTGGACCGGACGGTAGAAGAAATTACTGGCGGTGAAGTGGAGGGGCCTAAATGGATGGAAGAAAGATGGAAAAGAAGAAAACTGGTAATAGCAGACGAGGCAAGAAGATAATTAGTAGCAGATGAAATGGTAAATATGTGAAGAGATAATAATAATGTAAGGTAATGTGAGGTAATATGCAATACGAATAATTTGCAACCTATAAAAATGAGCAAATAATTTTTTTAAGTAATATCTAGAAACTATTTTTTCAATATACCTAAACTGTACTGGATTTTAGACATCGTTCAGTGTTAATTCTCTCTCAAAATTTTATTAAAGATAACTTCTTTGTTTCACATTAGAGTGTTAACATAGTTTAATATGACACACTATTTTTTATGTAATTGTTACAAACACATCTTGAATGTAACATGTCAATGGAACTTAAACTTTACTAACACTACTTTCTTTTAGTTTAGTCTCGTTTATTGTTATTTTTAATGTTGTTAAATCAGAAGAGTTGGGTTGGTTTTAAGTATTCAAGTAAAGAAACTTTACAAAGAGTACAGAGCTTACTGTTTGGAACTTCAATGAGATACTTTAACTTTCACAATAATATTTAAACATAAAGTTTGGTATTATAAAAAGTTTATGAATTATTATAAAGTACAAAGGAATGTAAGAATAAGGAGTTCTATTAAGGTAATCAAATAATTAGCATTATACTGAAATACTACGTACTCCACTTAAATTGGTATGTTTGAAGCTTTTTTTTTAACAGTAAATATTTTCCGACAGTAAGCTTCTTTAGGGTTTTTATTCTATTGTAGACATAAGATGAAACAAACGTAGATTTATCCTTGGATCTTTAAATGTAAAAGGATTGGTATTGTTTGTGCTTTGTCTGTAGTGTTTCTGTAGTTTTGATGAACGACTTGTATTAATTTGTAGATAAAAGGCTAAAAAGAATAGTAACCGCATTTTTAATAGTAGAAAAAATGTAAGAAGTGTTGCTGACATTAAGTAAAATTTATGACGTTGAATTGCCAACTTTCGTAATTTTGAATATCTCGTCCAAATAGAATTCTGTTTTTGCGAAAGTGGGAACTTTGTACCAGCAGGATTAATTTGTTCCAACAGGAATGCTCTGCCTTCATGTCAATCGGAAATGTTGCGCTTGGCCACTATTTTATTTATTTGTGAATGTTAGTTCATTTGTTACGTTAATTAAAGTTTCACCATAAAGCTTTGAGAACGCTCATAAACGCAAACAAGTTTATTTCTCGTACATTAACAAAGCAGTTATTTTTCTGTATAAAACATTTTTTTTATCTACATCTGACCTAATAAGTACCCTCTAAAGTAGATATTGAGCATGTTTGTAACTAAATATTATTCACAATTACAATATTAAGGAAAAGCGCTACAAGTAGTATTTTATTAAGCCAATTTCGCAAATGGCTTAACCACTTTAATATGTGCAACAGTTATTAGTCACAATGTCGTGAGTGCTTATGTTTCGAAGGCTCCATTTAGTGCACATTTTGCAGGTAAAATTACTGAAGTTTCTAACTAGGTGGCTGGTTTAGTAATCTAGATAATAAAGTAATTGCAGTTTGTTGACACTATAAAGCATTAATTTTGTTTACATAAGTTTTATAGGTCTATTGCAAAAATAAATATGAAAATTATGTCGGGATATTTAAGTGTATCAAACAGACTTATTAACATTTCAATAGATTTTTAATAGCTTACCTCTCTTCCCTTCTCGTTTTCGATATTTTCGCTCTCTAGACAAATCTGAAAACAAGAATACCACTTTTAATTTTAGTCAATAAATGTATTAACAATAATTATTTTAAGAATATTTGCAAAAAATCCGAAATGCGCACGTTAATATAATTACAATTAATACCAACAGAAAAATATCTGATGAGAAACAACACACGATCTTCGAACCTACAAAGTGAAAATTGAACGAAATGAAATAATCTAAATTATATTATTATCAGTTCTACATACACAAAGACACAATTCACATCGATTGGGGCTTGTATCTCGGTTGCTCAATTGGTTAAAATCGTATCTACTCTAGCAAAGTATATGTCACAGGTTCAAATCGTAATCTAGGTGAAATTTTAATTTATGTTTTTAATAAAATAAGGAATAATTTTTTATTAAAATTGTAAATCATTATTAATTTATCCGTTCATAACAAAACTTATAGTAATTGAAGTCATAGTTTTCTTAAGATTACTATGCAACCTCCTTTTATCCGTTCATAACATACTAAAAACAAAACCATTAATATGTCAGAATGTCGTATAAAATTTCATATCATATAGAGATTAATACACATAAACAGATGTTAACTTAAAAATAATTCCAAAGTCCTTCTGTAAAATATCAATAATACAGTTTAACCATTTTCATTTATAATTAATTAATTTTTAGACCTACCTTGCGTTATACATTATAACCAAGAGTTATGTGAATTATATTTTTTTTAACAAATACGTCTACCCTTTTTCTTATAACATTAATCGTTATTCACATATTGAAAAAATTCGAACCAACACTTATATTCTACGCTAAATTACGTGTCGTATAATAAAATTGCACAGAACATAACTAAAAGAGAAATTTAGGTTCTATACCTACGTATTTTATATTTTGGAGCGCAGCTGTTTTATAAGTATTGGATAAAAACCAGAAACTGCCACAAACAAATTTCACCCTCTCCCGTGCTGGATTTCTCCCAAAATCTAATCATCTTCAGTAGAAATAAAATGAGAAGAAAATACATCATCTCAGGTACGTACATATTTTGGTGCTGAAATTATCGTGGATACTAAAATACACCCTTCATCATACACATCACACACACACACCACATACCACACACCAATGATTACCAAACATCAATCACTTCAAAGTAGCACATAAATAAACACACACACTACAGTACACAATTTTACACACTCAACACACACACACACCACAAACACCACATACACCACACACCACACAACACACACACAACACACACACACACATCAACACACACCACAACACACACACACACACAACACACACAACACACACACACACACACACATCACACACACACACACACCACACAACACACACCACACACACACACACCACACACACACACCACACAACACACACACACACACACACACACACACACACACAAACACAACAAAACACACACACACACAACACACACAAACACACAACACACAGCACATAGTCACACAACCACAAACAACAAACACACAAACACACAAACACACAAACACACAAACACACACAAAACTATCACAAACACACACACACACACACAACACACACAACACAACAAACACACAGTAAACACACAAACACACAAACACACAAACACACAAACACACAAACACACAAACACACAAACACACAAACACAAACACACAAACACACAAACACACAAACACACACACACAACATCACGAACACTATCATAACACAAACTTGCACAAACCACACAGGCAATTATAATGCCAAAATTGCGTCTCGACAAATTGATTTTAAGGTATATTCGAAATTTAGATGCAATGAAAATAGTCGACTATTTATCGAGGTCGATTAATAGACTCTGGTGTAAGAAAGGGATAAGTAACATTTCTTGGATTCCTCATGGCAGGCAATACAACAATTCTTAATAAAGGGGTGCCTTTAATTATTAATTTTTTTATTAGTTAAGTATGGATGCATTTTTATTTGAAACCAGAGTATTTCAAGGTTGTTGGTAGCCCTTGTGAATTAAGATGGCCGACTTTGTTTTCTATTGTACTTGTCAATTAAAAATAAAATTTGTTTATTTTGGGGTTGTTTTTAATAGTAAACTGGCTTTGGGGTATTTTTCTACCTGTGCATGTGTTATAGTTTCTGTTCTGGTTAAATTACAGTGTATGGAAGGCTTTTATGTTGAATTGTGTTATTTAATTGACCTTTGAAGCTACTTACAAAGTTGATTTTTACCGATTGTAATGAATAATTTATACAGGTGTATTTTTATTATTTATTAATGTTAATAACTTTTATTAATGTTAATAGTAATTATTATTAATACGGTAGGAAGGTTGAAAAACGGCAAGGGAGCAGGCATAGATAAAATTACTGCTGAAATGATAAGGTATGGGGGTGCAAATCTTATACGAAGATTGTGTCAATTATTCTTATGTATGCCTTATGTGTGGAAAAGTTCCGAGTGATTGGAAAAGATCATTGTACACGGTGTAAGGTTTATAGGGACTAAGAGTGATTAAGAACTACAGAGGTAATTAGTATTATTATAAGGCTTGCAAACTGGTAAAGTATTTGAAGAATTACTGACTCAAGTACGAAACTACACAAACTTAAGATTTGGGATTTGTATGGCTCATTTCAGGAAAGTGATATGTCGAAGAGGTTCTCTGCAAGTGAGAGAAAAAGTGTTAAGTAAAAGGAATTGTTGTGCGTCTGTAAGATCTAAGAAACATACGACAGAGTGAATAGGGTGAAGCTGAAATATTAAATGAATGTGGCGTGATTATAGAAGAGTCTACATAAATGGGATAAGGGCCGTAAACAGTGTCGTGTGTTAGGGTAAGGACATGTTGAATACTTTAAATTGAGAAGGTTGCTAAAGAAGCTATGTGACATCGTGATTGTTAAATATACATGGATAAATAGTTATAGATGATAGTACCGATACAAATGGTGTAATGGATTGGTGACGTATAATATTGGCACGTGTGGCTGGTGGCGTGTGCTGTCTGTGCGTGTCGTGTGATGTGCTTGCGTAATGGTGTAGTTGTAGCGATGAAATGCGTGTGCGATGGTTGTGCGTGTCGTTGTCGTGTTCTGTTTCTGTGTTCGTTGCGTTTGTGCGTATGTGCGTGTGTGTGTTGTCTGTGCTGTGTGTGTTATTATGGTTGTGTTGGTTTATTGGTTGTTTGGTTATTTTTATGTGCGTGCGTGCGTGCGTGTGTGTGTGTGTGTGTGTGTGAATGTATGTTAATGTACACGATAACTCTAGAAAGAAAATGTATTACAAAAGTCGATATTTTAGAATTTATTTAACAATGGCAACTGATCCTTTTCTGATCAGCATACCTAATATTATGCACATTGATTATACCACGAAGAATTAAAATAAATGTTTGAAAAATCGTTGTTGATGGACAAAATTTGCTTATAGCTAGTAATCGAGTAATGTAATAATATACATTGCTGTATTTAAGATAAGATATTTATTTACATTTAAAACAAAAAAAAAACTTAAAATTCTAATTTATGGTACATCCTGTATGAACATGAAATAAATCATAGTATTTCGTAAAATATCAATGTCTGCAATAATTACATGCGCAGTGAGAAATTCATAGATTTGATAGTAATCTCAAAATACGTTTTTGAACTACGTCTAAAGATAATAATTTTTTATCTAAAAGTACAAATATTTTAAAAACGGTTAAGTTTAGCTATACAACATGTATAATAGAAAGTTGTTATTTTCAGAGCAGAAACGAAATCCGCAGTGAAAAGTATACGATTCCATATAAAATAGGAAAGGTAAGTTATGTACCGCTGTTAAGGACCACTCTGTATATGCGAAAACCTTTTTAGGTTGTAGCGTGCTTGAATTTAAGCAACTTTTGCTTAAAATATTTTTTCTGCTGCGCACAGTTTAGCCGCAAATTCACCTTGACTAATGAGCAACCCTGATTATGTATGTTACGGGAATGATGAGTAGACAATCCGGATTACTTGATATTAAGGTTTTTCAAAATGGCTTAAAATTCACACTTGTAATTAGAACGCTGTGCCTGTTTAGATATTTGGATTCTAGAGATAAAAACTAAGGAAAAGAATAGTGTATTTTTCAACGTATTAAAACTGATTAATATACTCTGATGCCAGAAGGGGATAGTAACATTTCTGTAATTCTTTTGGCAGTCAATATATTTAATTCTTAATGAAGGGGTGTCTTTAATTATTAATTTTATTATTAATTAAGGGTGGATGCATTTTTATTTGAGTTTTTAATGATTGTTAGTAACCCTTCTGAATTAAGATGGCCCACTTTATTTACTCCTGTACTTTGTCAATTAAAAGTGAAATTTGTTTATTTTGAGGTTGTTTGGGGCGTTTTTCTGCGTGTATATGTGTTACAGTTTCTGTTCTGGTTAATTTACAGTGTAGGGAAGACGTTTCGGTTTAATTGTGATCTTTAATTGATTTTTGGAGCTACTTACAATGTTGATTTTTAACGATTGTTACGAAAAATTTATACAGGTTAGTTATAATTAATTATTAATATTTAATGAAGCACGTTAAATCTAATTCCTATTATACGTCAACAATAGTATATGGACAATTGAGATATTTACTTATTTCAATTGTAATTTTGCCTGTTTGGATTATAGTGATTTCAATAATCTAAATAAACCTTTATCATCTTATTAAAAGGTGGAATGCACGGAATGTTTACATTTGGTTATGCTAACCTGATTGACTAAATTTATTTAACTTAATACAATTATACAGCTGTAAGCATAAAATAATATTATTATCAATTTCTTCCCAATGAAATGAATATTTGTAATGTAAAGTTCGTTTTGAAGGAATATAAATTTTACGTTTATTTAAGCAGGTGTCCTTAGAATGACAGGAAATAAAATACGTTTCTGGTATATACAGGATGAACCTTACATATGTATGTCGTATTTTGTACGGTGTAATGCGTGTAATTATTCTGGTTAAAAGGAATGTTTTACGGAATGACTTGGTTTTCGCATAAATTGAGAGGATTCTAGTCCTATGGTTTTTACCGATAGCTCGAAGACGGATTGAGTTTAATAGGAAAACGGTCAGGCTGGTTTGGTTTACTTCCCAAAAGAGAAGAGTTTTTTAAAATTTTGTTAGAATGAGTTGGAAAATTTATGGATAACGCAGGGAAGCGTTCAAAATATTTTAAAAAAGCACAAGTATGTAGGTTTCTTGAAAATACTACTTGTAAAATTTCATAATTTGATTTCCAGACATAATAAGAAATAAAACTTATCTTTTTGGGATTTTTAATGATGTACTTAAATTATACAATCTAAACGTTTCGATAACACTTCAGTTATCTTCGTCATAGTAATGTTTGTTAAAAATTGTTAAAGATGTAGTAAACAATTTTGTCAAATTTGAAAAATTCAAACATAAACATAAGCCTGCTATTAATATAACAGTTTGAGAAACTATAAGCCAACTATAAAATTTTGTAAAGAATAACTAAGTCATTAAAATTAAATATATGTTAAACTGCCTCAATAGATGCAAACCAGAACACCTCTAGCGAAAGCTAACAAATGAAATTTAAAACATTTAACAAAATTTAATCGAGTTATGATGTAATTAAAGTTGTGAAAAACTTAATTTTAAAATATGAAGCATTCAAAATCAAACATTACATCAAAAAAATCAGTTAAATCTAAAAAGAATTTTATCAATAATTGAAGTTTATTAACAATGAAAAGCACAATGCAGAACGTTCTTTTAAATTTTAATTTCAATTAATTTAACTACTTATTAAATTATAAGTTTGGAAATTTAACATTATGGTAATTGTAAACAAAAAACCTTTTTAAAAAAAAAAAATTAAATTACATTAGCTTTTAATTATAAGATCCAAAATTTAAAGAAGATTTTTACAAGTTTTGGCTTTAATTAAAGAATTAAAATTTTGAAAATTTTGTATAATTTATGAATATTAAGTTTTTTAAAAAAAGACAGTGAATTATTTTTTTAAATATGTCAAGAAATGGTAAATTCATTAGTTTTTTTTCCATGGTAAACTGAATACTAGGATGTATACCATTTATAAAAAACCAAAAACTCATGCAGTGCTTCTTCTTCATGTCTCCAAATAACAAATGTATCATCTACATATCTATACCAAACTGAAGGTTTTTTAGGTGTATTTTGTAACGTTAATGTTTTAAATTATTAATATCTAAAAATAATAATTCACTGTCTTTTAAGGTTTACAGAAAGCCGACACACAATGATAGATACCTTCATAAATTATCCAACCACCATCCACGTCAAAAACTTAGGGTAATTAAATCTTTAGTAGATCGAGCAAAACGAATTTGTGACCCTGAATTTTTGAATGATGAATATAAATATTTAAGAAAATCCTTACAAGATAATGGATATTCACTTACAGATATTAATAATGTTATTACACCTTCTAGGCGTAACCTTAAAGAAAAACCAGTTCTTAATGTTGGTACTGCTTTTCTTCCTTTTATAGCTAATGCTACAAATAGAATTGAAAAAATCCTAATCAAATATGGCATTAGGACTATTTTGAAACCTACAAGAAAAATTAAAGAACATTTAAGATCACCTAAACATGTGTCAAACCCTTTATCATCTTCCGGAGTGTATAAGTTATCTTGTTCATGTGGAAAAGTATACATCGGGACCACAAAACGTAGCTTTGATACAAGACGCAAAGAACATATGAGATTTTGTAGATTGGGTCAACCAGAGGGGTCTGCTGTGGCTGACCATGCCCTGAATAATCTAAATCATAACATTCAATTTGACAATATGAAAATATTGTCAGGACAAACCCATTATTATGTTCGTTTGCAACGTGAAGCTATTGAAATATATAAACACCCGAATAATTTTAATAGACAAGAAGAAAATCTCCGTTTAAATAGGTTTTGGCATCTTATAATTAAAAAGGAGCATAACGATAGGCCTTGATTTTAATTTGTTTTCGGCTTTTGGTATGTCTAGGTTTTTTGCTGTGTTTTTCCTAGACCTTGAAGCAAATACTTTACCAATTATATGTTAAATTTCCACAGCACTATAATTTAACATAAGTAGTTGAAATTAAATTGAAATTAAAAATTACAAAGAACGTTCTGCATTGTGCTTTTCATTGTTAATAACACTTCCAATTATTGATAAAGATATCTCTTTGTTAGATTTAACTGGGTTATTTTTTGATGTAATGTTTGGATTTGTGAATGCTTCTATCATTTTCACAACTTTACACTTACATCATAACTCGATTAAATGTTGTTAAATGTGTTTTTTGGCTGGGAAATTTCATTGTTAGCTTTCGTCGTAGAGAGTGTTCGGGTTTGTCATCTTTGAGGCAGTTTAACAATATTTAATTTTAATGACCTAGTTATTCTTTACTACAATTTTATAGTTGGCTTATACGTTTCTCAAACTGTTATATTAATAGCAGGCTTATGTTTATGTTTGAATTTTTCAAATTTGACAAAATTGTTTACTACATCTTTAACAATTTTTAACAAACATTATTACTGACGAAGATAACTGTAAGTGTTATCGAAACGTTTAGATTGTATAATTTAAAGTACACCATTAAAAAAATCCCAAAAAAGATAAGTATTTTATTATGAGTGTTAATGGTGAAAGTTTACATTTTCATATGATAAGAAATGTTTATATTATTTATATTTTTATTTTTTATTCATGAATTCTTACGTATACTATTCCTGCATTCCCACGTATTATATTCCTACCTTTTTAGGCTGCATAATAATATTGTCTTTCACCAAGTTTTGATACCTCTAGGTTTTCATGGAAGGTTGAAGTTTTGCAACTGGCTATTAAATATGACATAAGAGGATCTTCAACTTTCATGAAGCCCCTTTTAGTTGTGACCGAAAAGTAAATTTGCGTAATATACATTACTGGTCGAGACACAATCTTCATTGGCTTCTGCAGTAGAGGTGGAAAATTAATGTCTGGTGTGGAATAATTGCCGGAAGAATTCTTGGACCAGTGGGGTTCGAAAGGGCATTGACTGGTAGGGTATATTTAGACTTCCTTCAAAACCAACTACCCGGTCCACTTGTAGACATTGACCTGCAAACTAGAATGACAATGTTCTTCCAACAAGTTGGGAGTCCAGCACATTTTTCATGAAATGTACGACGACACCTTGATGAAACATTTCCAGGCAGGTGAATAGGTGAAGATAGCATACTCCTCTGATCTCCTCGTTCTCCGGACTTAACTTGCTTGGATTTATATTTATGGCGCCTGTTGAAGGGTTTGGGATATCGACAAGAGAAGATCTACTAAATAGAATTCAAGAGGGAATACGTTCAATACCGGTGGAAAGAATTGAATGTGCTGTGCAGTCCATAAGAGATAAGATCCAGCTTTGTATTAAAAATTATGGCCGGCAGTTCGAGTACTTAGGACGTCATTGAAAATATTAGTTATTAGGTTAGATCATAGAAATTAAGATGTTCATTGTCTACTTATTTAATTTAAGCGTACGATTTGTCTACATCAAATTGCCTGTTACATTACCACATTTTTGACTATATCTTCGGTTCTATAAGAACTATTGACATAATTTTTTTTTAATACCCCCTTATTAATGTTCCTTCCAACAGCAGTGAAAAGAACATTTGATATCATTTGAATTTTTGTATAAAAGTTGCCCGTGTTTGTTTCTTCAACAAGTTGCGTTCTCTATTGGTAGACTTAGATAAGAAATTGTTGTTTTTTCTGATTTTTTTGGTAATATCAAGTATTCCCTTAACATCGAGACCAATCATTACAAATTCAAACAACACGTTCCGAAGGTACACGATTTTTTTGCTGTAACACTTTTTATGGTTCTCCCTCCCTTTATTTCAATAAACGACCTCTAGCGGCAATGGTAGGTAATAAAAAATAATTTCCAACATTTTCTCTCGGTCACATTTATTATAAGATTTTTGATTTCACTGCTCAATCTCAAATAGTTTCTAAGTTACTTATGGCCGGCCGCCTTTCTTAGTTGTACACCCTGTACATAACGAGCTTTTTATGCACTCGCAATGTTTTTCGCTCCGCTTATAATTCAGCGTTCTTCATGTATGTTTGAGTGCATTAAGTATCTTTCTTTTCTGTTGTTTATCACAAGTAAAGGGGGTTGTGAAGTAACGGTTCTTTTAGTCGTCAAGTAATTTTTATAATAATGTACCGGTAAATAAGTATATTATATTTGGAGTAAGGTACTAAACCTTTTCTGCCTGTACATCCACTACGTAGGAAATTTTATAGTATGGGGCACTACTAATAAGTACTGTAATACCCATTAAATGTATATAAAACTATTTTCAACATTGCATTCTACTGTATACTCCCTATCTATTAACAATGCGTGAAGTCATAGTACAGAAATTGTTTAATTTAGTTATTTGAATGAAGTAACCATTAATTTTACTTTTCCTAAACTTGTATGTACATTTGCGTTCCAAAGATCAAGGGATGAAGTTGGCTAAATGTTCCGCAGCCTATTACGTGTTGTCACTTCAAGGATACAATTTATGAATAAATTTTGTACCAAACTTTGAATGTTCAGTTTCTAATTGCTGCCTCACTTTGAACAAATGCGACCCATGTCGCATAGTTTGCGTACTGTTATCAGTGACAGTTTTGTAAGTCCAATTAGAGATATAGAGCGGTTGATTTGTGTGAAATATACAAATAGTAACTCCTCATTAATGTTTAATATAAGTAATAAATTAAATTTTTATTTCAGTTTAGTTTATTAATGTACTGTACAGAAAATTACGCAATTTTAAATCAAAAGTGTAATTTAACTTCTTTTTAAACACATTATGACGTGGTTAGTACTAATAATAATATCTTATTAAGTAAGCTTCCTAAGAATTATTCATTTTTTGTTAGAAATGTTTTAAATGCGTATTAATGAAGGTTCTATAATAATTACAATCGAAAGTGGGACAAGCTTAAAAGCTTACGGACTATACTTAATTTAGACTTTAATACTACAAACATACAATATAAGCTCATCGCGTAATTCTACCATCTCTATAAAAACGTTAAGAATTCTCCTAAAACTCTTATAAAGCTAGAACAAGAATGTGCGCAATGTTCCTTGGTATAAGACGTGGCTTTCACGAAGCTTGAGTAGCACAACTAATTTAGTAAATGTGATCAAATGATATATTTGGTTTAAATGTAATAAAATAAAGAATTCATTGTTATTATTATCAGGTCTATACAGACTTTTCAATGTTTTAAACCGTAAATGTAACGACTATTGGTATAAAATTCTGTTTAACTTTAGATAATGAAATGTACATTGCCTGAAAATCAATTAAACACTTGAATATCTTTACTTCCATTAACAAAATTATGTAGTCAGACTCGAATTTGTAATTTTAGTTAAACCTACAAACTAAAAGGTGGGATAAGTCCTAAACGTCATGATAGTTTACTATAAAACTAACGATGCGAACTTGATTACATTTAAAGGTAGACAGAAATCGCTCGCTATTTAAAAGTAGAAAATATAACATTTAACTTTTTCAATTAACACTAGAAGTAGAAGTACGGATGCGGTCGAAATGGCCGTTCTTAATTCGCTTCAAACTTTTTTTCTATCGTTCAAATTATAACAAAATTTATTAGTTTTCCTAAAAGTGAATTATGACCGCACAATTACTTCCTAATCTACATGGTTTACACAAATTTCTAAACATTCATATTAAGCACTAATTATCATTCCAAGAACTGAATTAGTTTCCAATAATGATATTATCAATAACTACCCACTTCCTAGAAGTTTTGAAAAATTTGTAAGTGTAAATACTCGAATACATTGAATCAGCAACTTTAGTTAGGGACTTTACGTTCAAAATGTCGAAATATCTTACTAAAACTGAACTGCAATACAAAACTGATAATTTAAATTTGTACGATTCCGACGGTGATAATAGTGTAGTGTCATCAGAGGAGGATACATCCTACGTTGTGGAAGATGCATTGTTGAGCACCAGCAGTGATGGTGACGAGGAAGAGCATATCCAGTTTTACAGGAATATGATGCAAGTGACGGTACTAAATGCTGAATTCTGAGTTATTTGAATAACGGTTGTGGTCGTATATCTTGTCATAACCTACTTAAAGAAGAAGCTGGGCCAACCGGATATGCTACATGAAACGCTGAAAATACTTGTGCAAGTTCTTGTAGGATTTTTGTTGACAATTCCATTATGCCTAATATTAGGAAGTGTACTGAAGCTAAAGACAATTAGACAAGTAGACAATTTGATGGCAGTTCATGTACAGGGTGGCCAACTACGAATGCGAGGTACTGTATCTAGGAAACTATCCATCGTAGAGGCTTGCGCAAAAAAAAAGTTATAACTAAAACGGCCAATACAAAAACCTGGAAAATATTTTCAAGTTTCTGAAATGGCCGCTAAGGGGCGTAGCTGCAATCTTGAATCTAAAAAAGTGATGTTTCTGTGAATTCTGCTGTATTAACCTAATAAAAAAAATCTTTGAAGTCGAGGATAATCTGAACTTTTTTGGTTTGCCACTTTGTGATGTATGTGGTAAGTGGTGGGTGTATTCAAAGGTTTCCTTAAATAACCCCCTGTATCTTCGAAAAAGAATAAGCTGATTTTAACAAACTTGGGCGCGTTGAAAAGAGCTATTATTGGGCTACAAATACTGCTATATATGAAGTTTTGTTAGTTTCACATGTCGTCGCTAGTGGGCTTTCTTCGACATTCCGACAAAAACAGTTAATTTTCACAAAAAAGTTAAATGCATTGGTATGACTTTTTTCGTGAATAAGTAGCTAAATGATGCCTAAACAAACTCGTGAAAATTGAATGCCAATATCTTGTTCCTAACCTAAAATATCGGCCAAAGAAAACTTTATACGAAAATCCCTTAAATTTTTTTTTAACCATATTTTCTGAAGTTGTGGCCCTAAAAAGGACCGATTTAAAGGAAGAAGGTTTTTAATGCCCCCGTAAATGCTCGAAATGCTGACCATCACGCTCTATGGATTGCTGAAGCCTCTCATAACTAGACAAAACTGCAGCTTCAATTTCGGCTCTCGGTATGTTACGTATTGTGTTACAAATCCGGCTTTTCATATGTTCTCTAGTAGTAGGTTGAGTCCGAAACACGATGTCCTTTAAGCGCCCCCATAAATAAAATCGAGGCAAGTTAAGTCTGGCGATCACGGAGGCCATGGAAACAGACTTCCTCTTCCAATCCACCGCTGTTGAAATACTGCATTAATGTGCTCTCGCACATTAATAGCAAAATGTGCTGGGTAAGCATCCAACTGCAAAAACAATTTTTGCTTTGTTTCCAGAGGAACATTTTCCAACAACAACGGTAATTGATTGGCCAAAAAGTCAAGAAATACATTGCCATTTAGGGGTTGCTCGAAAAAATATGGCCCAATAATTCTGCCTCCCAGTATGCCACACCATACATTTAAACTCCAACGTCCTTGGCGCTGAACTTCACGCAACCAATGGGGATTTTCTGCAGACCAATAATGCATATTGTGCAGGTTGACTCTCCCGTCACTACTGAAGGTGCCTTCATCGGTCCAAATATTTTGAACCGTTGTCCGTGATATGCCCCACTCAGTGGATAATGATCTTGGGCCAACATGAGGATTTCCTTCAATATAGCCCAGTGCACTGTTAATATTTTCTTGTGTTCTTCCAATTCCTTGCCGTTGAAACGTAGGTCGAAAACTACCATTGGCTCGTAAGCTCGCCACTAATCGGGGAAAAACTCTTACATCGCAAAGACGCCGATTTCGATATAGAGCCGCGTAAATTCTTTTAGCTACAGCGGCATTCTGAAAACACTCAAAATAAACCGCAAGCATATCAACAGCTTCGTTATTCGTAAAACGCATTTTGAAAGCACAAAAACTGCTCAAAGTAACGCCAAAGTATTGACAACTATTGACAATTTGAGGGTTATGTTTGTTTTTTTTAGGTATCTGTTTCCATTTCCTGCTTCTATTAATTGTATTTTTCGTATATATCCATAGTGAATATGCATTTAAACAAACAAAAAATAGGCCTTTCGTATAACTTTTAGCATTGCTTACCTGCCCGTAGTAATTACAAAAAGGGTGATTTTATTCTGGTGAAAAAATTTACAAACATTTAAATCGCAATTTCTAGGTAACCTATTCAGAGCCGAAATTGAAGCTGCAGTTTGGCTACCCATAAGAGGCCTCAGCAATGCACAGAGTGATGGTCAGCATTTCGAGCATTTACGGGGGTATTAATAACCTTCCTCCTTTAAATCGGTCCTTTTTAGGGCCACAAGTTACATAGTAGAAACAATTCCAGAAAAATATAGTTAAAAAAAATAAAAAATTTAAGGGATTTCCGTATAATGATTTCTTTGGCCGATATTTTAGGTTAGGAACAAGATATCGTGATGCGGTTTTCGCCAGCTTGTTTAGGCATCATTTAGCTACTCTCTCATATGAAAAGTCATACCAATGAATTTAATTTTTTTGCGAAAATTAACCGTTTCTGTCGGAATGTCGAACAAAGCCCTCTAGCGGCGACATGTGAAACTAACAAAACTTCAATTATTTTAACGTTTGTAGCCCAATAAAAGCTTTTTTCAACGCGCCCAAGTTTGTTAAAATCGGATTAGCCGTTTCGAAGATACGGGGGGGTGATTTAAGGAACCTTTGAATACCCCCCACCACTTTATTTTTATAGATACGTCAAAAAGTGCAAAACAAAAAAAGTTCAGATTATCCTCAACTTCAAAGATCATTTATTTTTTTATTAGGTTAATGTAGCAGAATTCACAAAAACATCACTTTTTTAGATTCCAGATTGCAGTTACGTCCCCTAGCGGCCATTTCAGAAACATGAAAATATTTTCCAGGTTTTAGTATTGGCCGTTTTAGTTATAACTTTTTTTCCGCAAGCCTCTACGATGTATAGTTTCCCAGATACAGTACCTGGCATTCTTAGTTGGCCACCCCGTGCAACTTCTTTGGAACAACTAGACGCGTTTATACCTTGTTTGCACGTTCGTAGGATCTATCGTGCTAAAAACTTTCCAGTAGAGCAATTGTGGAATAAAACGGGGGGCCTAATATCTTTTGTGATACAATGTCCAGAGACAAATTCAACCAAATAAATTTTTTCGATTCGAGTTAAAATCAACTCGTCGAGATCGTCAAAAATCTGATAAGTTTGCTGCAGTATCTGAAGTATGGAATAAATTTGTGAGTAACTATTTTAATAAATTAAACAAACAACATAATAACAGACTATCTTTTTGTATTAAAAAACAGTTCTAAGCCTTTCTGATCATGTTGTTTCAGATTATAATATTGAAGCGCTTTCTAAAGGGGGAAATTTTGCGATAATACCTTTTGACCATATAATTTCTAATATCGAAAGCTCCATAAAATGATTACCTTTTGATATTGCTGATGAAGTTAGATATAACAACGGTAACATATTACGTACAGCAAAACCTCAAAAGGGCAACTTATTCTTTCGTCAACGACGTGCTTTATTTGATCTTAAACGTAATGAAAATATAATAGGAGAATCAAATAAAGGTAACGCAACTGCTATATTAAATATGAACGACTATAACATTAAAATAGAACAATTGTTTCACTTATCGTGAAATACCAAAAGATCCAACAAAGAAGTTTCTTTTAAAAGCTAAAGAACTGATTAAATTATCGTCTATTTCTGAAGAAATAAAAAAGAAAATAACTAACTTTGAAGCTATTTCACCAAAACTATATGGTTTACCAAAAATCCGTACTTAAAGGCCTATTGTTAGTGCAACTGGTTCTCCTACATATAATCTTGCAAAACATCTTACATTTTTATTACAACCTCACATAGGTAAAACACCCCATTATATTAAAATTTCTGCCGAGTTTGTTGGAAAAATGCGTAATTTCAAAATTGAAGAGGGTGATATAACGGTCAGTTTTTGTGTTGTTTCACTTTTTACAAGCGTACCTCTAATGGAAACTATTGAATATACTGATCATCTTTTTCCAAAGGGTATAACCATTCTTTTTCAGCACTGTCTTACTATAACTTATTTTCAATGGAATAGTAAATTCTATGAACAGATTGATGGTGTACCAATGGGTAATCCCCTAAGTCCTGTTATAGCTAATTTTTGCATGAAAAGATTGCAAACATTAGCGTTATAAAATACACCTAACAAACTTTCAGTTTGGTATAGATATGTAGATGACACATTTGTTATTTGAAGACATAGTGAAGATGCACTATATGAGGTTTTAGTTTTTATAAATGGTGTACATTCTAGCATCCAGTTTACCACGCAAAAAGAAACTAATGAAAGTTTCCCATTTCTTGACATATTAATATCCAAAATAAAAATCATAATTCACTATCTTTTAAGGTTTACAGGAAGCTGACACACCTTCATACTACTAATATCTTTATTTGTTTATTTATAAAATATTGCAAAGTTAATGTGTGTTTATGCTATTTACATTTGTCTATCCTTCCCTTATATACCCTCCACTGTCTACTTTTCTCTTGTCTCCTCGCCCCTTAACTGCCTTCTCCTTTTCCATATTTTTTCCACCCAATCCGCTTCCCTTCCTTTTTACTCTAGTATCTCTTCTACCGCCCTCTCCTCCTCCTTTAACTTCCTGCACTCTTTTAACATGATTAATCATCTCCACCCCTTCCCCACGCAACCTGAATTTTCTATCTTCGTCCCTTCTCCAATATATGTTTCCCCTTTCTTCATTTCCACATCTAAATCTCGCTATAATTTTCTTTCTTTCCTTCCTACCTTCCGCATCCGGATATCCCGGCATCCCTTCTCCCTTTATGTTCCTATATTTTACAGTATATTTCTTTCTTTCAACTTTGTCCATCTTACCTGCTTTTGCATATCTCTGTCCCTTCTAATTAAGTCCACTCTCACGCTCACTCCTTCCCTTCTTAGTTTCTCCACTTCTTCTTTCGCATGCCCGTTTCTTTCATAATATTCTTTTCTGGGTTCTTGTCCATGCTTTATTCTTCCTTCTTTTATTACTTTTTATTAATTATTAATTAATTTTACACTCCGATCCTCTACGAATTTCTTTCTCGTACTTTATTGCTGTTCATCCCGCCTCCACCCCTATTTTTTCTTCTTGAACCTCCTCTCTGATTATGTATTCGGTGTTTATCTATCCACTCCCAGTATTTTTCTTGCAGTCTCTCTATCTCTTTATACTCTTTCCATCCCCACAGTTCCACAGTACACAGTACACCACACTCCAATAACAGTTACCTTTTCCTTAAGTCCAATCCGAACGGTCTTTCTCTTGAACTCCTCACTTAATCTATTTCTTTCCCTCACTCGTTCTTTGGCATGTTCCCCATATTTGTTGTTTCCTCTTCGTGTATCCCAGGTAGATGCTATCTGCTGTATCTCCTCTTCTCTCCATTTCTACTCCTCATTTTTCCTTTTCCTCCCCTTTTATCAGTACCATTACCTTAGTTTTATTCCCATTTACTTACAGATCTTTTCTTTCCAATATCTGACCATCGTTTTTAATATCCCCTTTATTTTTTTTCTTCCTTTGCTATTAGCACTATATCATTTGCGGGTGCTAGCGACCACACCTTCCTGTTTCCCACCACCCGGCCTTCTTGTTGTCCCCTTAATGTTTACTCAAGGTCTCCAGTGTATACTGCGAAAAGGCTTGGGCTCAATGGGCATTCTTGCCTCATTCCCTTCCTTGTTATAAATACTTCACCCTTACCCTGTTCATCGTTTCTTCGTATATTTCTTCCATCCTTTCTATTAGCCTTTTGATTATGTTTTTTTTTCTCAAGTTTTCCCACAGCTTTTGCCTGTTCACCATAACAAATGCCGCTATTAGGTCTACGAATACTGCTACCATTGTCCCCCTTTTCTTTTCCAGTTCCTTGTTAGCCATGTGTTTCACTATGTATACACCTTCTTGATTACGATTTCCTCTTCTTTTCTCATCTCCTTTCTATCCCCTCTATTATCAGTCCAAGGTCTAATAGTCCGATTCGACCCTCTCCCCTACCCTAAATGTCTTCATCTTTTGCTTAGCCTCTGCATTCGTTATTACATAGTTTATTAGTAATTCTCCCCTTGCTCCTATGTACGTATACTTCCCCCTCACTCTTCCTTCTCTATTCCCAACATTATTATTTCCCTTCACATTCGTTCATAAATTGTCCAATCAACATCCACGTCAAAAATGTGTGTAATTAAATCATTATTAGATTGAGCAAAACGAATTTGTGATCCTGAATTTTTAAAAGATGAACATAAATATCTAGCAAGATCATGGATATTCACTACTGATATTAAAAATTTTTCATCCTTTCATTAGGACCGTTTTAAAACCTACAAGGAAAATTAAAGAACATTTAAGGCCACCTAAAGATGTTTCAAACCTATTATCATCTTCCCTAGTATAGAAGTTACTTTGTTTATGTGGAAAAGTATATATTGGAGCCTCAAAACGTAGCTTTGATTCAAGACATAAAGAACTTACGAGATTTTGTAGATTAGGTCAACCAGAGAAGTCTGTGGTAGCTGACCCAGAGAAGTCTGTGGTAGCTGACCATGCCTTAAATAATTTAAATGATGACATTCAATTTGAGAATGTGGAAGTTTTGTCAAGACAAACTTACTATTATGTTCGTTTACAACGTGAAACTATTGAGATATAAAATACCCTAATAATTTTAATAAACAAGAAGAAAATCATTATTTAAATAGGTTTTGGCACCTTATAATTAAGCAAAGGCATAATGGTACGTCTTGATTTTAATTTTAATTTTATCTTTTGGCATGTCTAGGTTTTTGCTGTGTTTTTCTTAGACCTTGAATTAAATGCTTTGCCAATTATATGTTAAATTACCACAGCACTATAATCTAACATAAGTAGTTGAAGTTAAAATTAAAATTAAAAATTACATAAAACGCTCTGTATTATGCTTTTCATTGTTAAATAGCACTTACACTTATTGACAAAACTAATTCATTGTTTGATTTACTGGATTATTTTAATTAATGCCATGTTTATATTTGTGAATGCTTCTATCATTTTCAAATTGAAGTTTTTCACAACTTTACCATCATAACTTGATTAAATTTTGTTAAGCTTGTTTTTGGTTGATATTTTTCATTGTTAGCTTTCGACCGTCAGATGGTATTCTGATTTGTCATCTTGAAGACAGTTGAACAATATTTAATTTTTTAATGATCTTGTCATTATTTACTATAATTATATTCCATAGTTGGCTTTATACGTTTATGAAAATTACTACTGATGAAGACAACTGTAAGTGTTATCGAAACGTTTAGATTTTATTCATTAACCCCTTCGCATACAGTACTCCACATATGGGTATGTTGAATATGCTTTCTGGGTACCATAATATCCACATATGGATATCAGTCTTAATGAAACATATTAACCAGCAGAAAGTTGGTATGAAGGGCGGAAATTAATTTTACCGACTGGTATGGCACATAAGCCAACCCCACCACTTTTTTCAACATCCAAAATAAATCGGTAGGAATATTTTTACGATTAGTATTGTTTTAACCACGCTGGTATGCGGTTGTATAAACCTCTAAATTACGTTTTGGCAGGAAAGTCAGTTTTGCCATATTTTTGCATTTTTTTTGATAGAGAACTGTTTTATTTTAAAAAATAAGTATGAGTGATCAAGATTTTTCTGATGGTGATGATTCAGACTACGAGTTGAGTGATAATTCGGTAATTAGTGACTCTGGTGAAACATATTCAGAAACTGACGACGACGAAGTTGGTGAGAACTTGATCATGGACGATTGGCAAGTTTTAAATGACCCTTTTTTTGATCAAGTTCCTAGACCACCGGTGAATTTTTCTCCTGAATACGATTTTCACCCGGCCATTGATTTGGAAGAATACAAAGACCCAGTGAATAGTTTCGAGTGTTTTGTTAGTCCAAATATCGTTACCAAATTATTTGAATGGACGAACAGAAGAGCAGAAATGTACTTTGATCAAAATGCAGGTACCGTAAAAGTTTATGGTCTTCAATGGAAGAAACTTGAAGAAGAGGAGATGTATATTTTCATTGCACTTAATTTTTTAACTGGATTAGTGAAATGTCCTCGTATAACAGATTACTGGAATAATAACATTTTGTGTGCCGCGCCAAAAGTTTTTAATAAGTCTATCATGAGTCGAAGCAGATACCTTTCTATACTCAAGTTTATTCGGCTTTCTCCACCTGAAGCAGCAAAAAAAAATGCTCCATTGAGCAGACTTGTAATATATATGGCTATGCTTAGAGATAACTGCATAACGTTAGTTGACCCGAGACCGGTGTTTGCAATCGACCAACATTTGATGCTTGACAAAGGCAGATTGCACTTTCGCCAATACATAAAGTCAAAAAGAAATAGGTTTGGCATAAAACTTTTTGCTATGTGCCCAAGCTTGCGAGGTTATACTTGGAACTTCTGTTTATACATTGGAAAAGACAATTTCGATGTATCTCATATTCCAGTCACCGAAAACCTTTCGGTTTCTGAAAGAATTGTCGTGCATTTAGCCCAAAATGTACTGAACAGCGGCAGAGTAGTTATTTTGGATAATTGGTATACTTCTGTGCGCCTTTCATAATTTTTACTGACTCAAGGAACCTATTTGACTGGAACTATAACAAGTAATCGTGGAGTTCCCGCTGAGTTAACTAAAATTCCATTAGAAACCAATCATGTTTTGTACGGAAAGACATGCAACTACTTGTTAGGTACAAAGACAAGAAGGTTGTATACTTGTTGACAAGTAAGCGTACTGCAGGGTTTTGTGAAAAATCTCGTTACATGGTGGGCGGGAAATTAGTTTATTTTAAAAAACCTGCTCACATCGAATTTTATAAACAAAATATGGGCTCCGTTGACGCTGTCGATCAAGATTTGGAACCTTACAATTCTATACGCAAAAGTTACACGTGGTTTGCAAAAGTAGGCTTTCAACTAATGCTTCAGATGCTTCTAAATTCAAAGGTTATATACTGTAACGCTAAAGACAATTTGCATATTTCAATGTATGACTACACAAAACTTTGTAGTAATAGTATTTTGCATAAATACAGTGGAGGATATCGAAACATGACGGATGCTCGTTCAGGTGGGAATCGACCTTGCTCTTCAAAGCAAACACAAAAAGGACATGTTATGGTCAACTTGTCAAAGGGAGAAGGAAAAAACGAGGCATTACGAAAAATCTGCGTTATTTGCCTAAAACATGTCCAAAGAAAACTGACAAGAAACATTTGCATTGAGTGTCCAAGTAAACCAGGGCTATGTTGTGTAGAACACTTCCAAGAATACCACACATAAACATTATTTATACTCTTTATCAATGTTACGTTCCATTTCTATTTTTTTATATTAAAAAGTGTTAATAAATAACTCAAACCGTCAAAAAATATATCTTTTAATTATTTTTACATAGATATCCAAATGGGGATAATATGGTATTGAACTATTATCCACATGTGGATATTATGGTATTGCACTATTATCCAAATGGTGGATATACTGGTATAACCCTAAAATATCAATCACTGCCGCCATTTTGTTTTTTATTTTAAATAAAGAAATCAACTTTGGTTCAAGAAGTAATGCCATAATATAACTATAATCTACTTTAAAAAAAGTTGTCTGGTATGTGAAAGTATTTTTTTTTTAATCCACCTGGATGTGAACGGGTTAACATACAAATACTCGATTAAACACACAAGAAAGATAAGTATTTTAAAATATTTTTAAAACTTAGGCAAGGACGATTCAAGACCAAATATGTTATTATCTGAAGATAGTGTGACGGAACTAATGGAAGCCTTTTTAAAAAAAACGGAGGAATGCAATTGTAGATAACTTTTTTAAATCTCTCAATTTGGCCAAAAGTTTTCAAAAGGGGTCGTTTACTAGTTGGAACTGTGAACCGAAGTAGAAGATTTTTACCAGCTGCTATAAAAAAAAGAGAAATGATTTGTATTTTACGAAGGTTTTGCAAGTGACAGCATTTCTCTAACAAGTTGATCAAGCGAACAGATCGAAAAATGAGTGCATTCTCAGTAGCATCCATAAATTTCCAACGATGGACGAGGGACAGAAGAAACTACCAGAAATTTATTCGAGTAATATTGAAAGACATTATAAGTAAGGGTTATTCTGATAAAATCCTTGTGATTTGACGGTGCACATTTCTTTCCGAGTTTATTTGGTCAAAATAACCTAAAAATTGGTATCACCTTGAGGTAGAAAGTAAACTATTCCATAATTTATTCCGTAAAAGTCAGTTTTTCATTTTAAACCTCACAATTTTGAGAAGTATCTTTACATTCTCATTCAAAATATTAACCTGAGGCCCATAATTTATAAATTTTGAATATCAAGTTCATCACTCTGTAGCATATAAACTAGGATGATAGAGATATATCCTGTACTTTTCTGAAGTTGTCCAAACGTGATTTACATTTCTATGTATTTTGCTTAACCAGAGTTTATTAGCAATAGCGATTTTGACCGAACGGTATTCTGTAATATATTTAAATTGAATTTATGTTCTAAAGCATTACTCATGTCCGATAGATAAAATTTTAGACACTTCTTTCTCAAATATGAAAATGAAAATTTTCACGACTAAAGTTCACAATTATACCAGTTATCCAGTTGGGTAGAGGTCGTGTATTTAAAAGCAAATTTTATAAGCTTTACACGGCAATAGAAAATGCAGTCGCACTTAGAGAAGGGGGTGAGGGGTAGTAGCTGACCCCACTCAAAATTTTTTAATATAATTTTAAAACGTTTTAGTATTATAAAAAATCCATTTAAAACTTTTATCCCTAATATTTCAGCAACCGATAACTATGCACATATTATGAATTTATTCGCAAATATTAGAGAACAATTTGGACGGGTAGTAAGTACAACGACGCAGTGGCGCCCACCGCCAGCCTAACACCTTGCATCTTGCATCTATATCAGTGCATTACTGGCAGCGAAATAAACTCGTTCGTAATATTTACGGAGACATATTTTACTTGTTCTGGTTGTTAGGTTATTATCATGATTATAATTGTTACCTATTATAATGAGTAGACAAAATTTTAGTGATCGGGATTTAGAGGCAACTCTTTAAGTTCAAGTTCAAAGTTCAACAAAGTTTATTAAAAATTTTAGATATTAACAATTCATTTTTTATATACATATCACACTTAAAACTAAATATAATAATAAATGTGTATTGTGTTGTATTGGTGGTGCGCTGCTCAGGAATCATCTTCCTCTTCAGCGCATGGATTGCGAAGTTGTTGGGTTGCTGGTCGTATGGACTGCCTGTTGACAGTGTTGTGCTTTGCATTATTGGTCGTTCGTAAAAAAAAAATGTGTTGTGGAGATGTGGTGATGTTGGGGTATGTTGTGTGGACTGTCCTGTTGTCGCTCGGTTGTGGCTGGTTGCTGATGCCCTGCGTATCTGAAATAAATAGAAACATGTGTTAGTTGTGTGAAACATTGTCGGTTTTAACAGAACAGAATAAATTAATTGTCGATACTATATCCTTATCTGGGGCTCCAGACTTCGCTCCGAACCTTTTTGTGATTACCCGAAAATGGCAACCACCTCTGAACCGTGAGAGAGGATCACTCCCCACAGGTCCATCGCAGTTTGCGCCTGAACGAGCGCCTCTGCCACCTTACAGATGACAGGTAGGGCCTTCTCCATATCGAGACCTCCGAGGAGGCCCAATATAGCGTCGAACCCTAAGACGGGTTGAGTAAGCGGAATAACGACAGCGGCGGGAGCCGTTCTCGGTACTTCCGCCTTCTCAACCTTGCCTGCTGTCGCTCGGGCGTAATTGACGCCGGTCCGGGTTGAATAAGGCGCCGCCGTCGGCGGTGTCCTCTTCCGTCTCTGATGTACTTCCGTCTTCTTCCGTTGCGGAGGTCGAGGGAACTTCGGGCATCCCCTGTAGCTGGCGGGGTGGTCCCCACCGCAGTTAACACACTTTGCCCGTTCTGTACGGGGTTTTGTGCATTCACTGTTGTGGTGATCGCCGGCGCACTTGACACAGCGTGCTGCCGCCCTGCAGCAACGCTGTGCATGACGGAAACCTTGACACCGGTGACACTGCCCGATCCCGGATTTCCGCCGCAAATCCTCGACGGTGACTCGGAGGCGGGCGACGTGCTTCACCTCCCGGATCTTCTTCCTGTCGTCCTCGGACGGTAACTCCACCATCACGAGGGGAATCGGGCGTCCTCGCTGCTTTATTCTAAAAACAGAGAGAGCATTAACACCTTTCGTTTTTAGCTCTGAGCTAACGTCGACCTCGGATAGCTTTACGGGCACGCCGCGTATCATCACCTTGGCAAATCGCTCGCTCTTTGCCTGGTAGGTGTGATACGGAGTACCACACCTATCCACATACCTAATCCGCCTGTCTCGGTCCTGGAGTGAGGCAAGATGAATCCGGATTCCCTCGCTGAAGGCCTTGGCCCTCGTGAAGGCGATACGCTGTCAGTCCATTTCTCGGGAGAACGCGATCCAGTTCTCCTTCTGACGAAGGATTACCGGAGGCATCTTCTCCCTGGCATCTTCTCTTGCTGCCTGCTCCATCACTGCAGGGCTGTCCGTGTAGGGCTCGAGAGCCTCGAACCCGTTGTCAGTAGGCGGCGGCGTAGGCTGCCGAACCTTCTGCGTCTTCTTCGGCTTCTTCGTCTGTGTCCTGAATTCGTCGTAGATCCGGGGCGGACCTCCTCTTCGGTTTTGTCGGTTGCAGCGGCGGAGGTGGACGGCGTGTCTTCTAGACGGTGATACCTTCTAACGGTGGCGGTCGCGTCTTCTTTTGCCTCCTCCTCTTCCGTGCGGTGGCGGCAGGTGGCGCGTCACTGCTCGCTCTCTCGAACGGTAGATCGAGCCTTAACAGTATCGCTGGCGGTATCCGGAACTCCTGGGACGTCGTCGGTGACAGCGGCTCTACCCGAACTGGCCGCTCCTCCAGGAACTGCTGGTAGCAACGCCTGTTGTAGCCCGGCTCCAGCATCGTGAAAACGACGTTATCTTTTTTTTAAGTAGACTGGCTAGTCTTGTCTAAAGTTGACCTTTTCGGATCGAGATCTCAACCTCGAATGATGTTTTTACGACCAAGATGATGATGACATGTTATATAGGGATTGCATAGATCCAGAATTACAAAGTTCAGATTAGCATTCTCTTAACTATAATTAAAATAATCGCAAATTTGCTTTGTGTTTGTCAGTTCTTTGCATTAGACAAGATTTTTGAACAATAAAGTTGTTAAGTGCTACGTTAGGAATTTATGATTGGATTTTTGAAAGAATCTTCTGCGGAATAAAGTAACGATGACTCCCAGGAGGTTCACAATGATGACGACTAAATCGACAAAGAGAAAACTGATGAACACATGGAAAGTGATTATAACTATTATATGCAAGGTTTATATAAAATTGCTCTAAATGTACCTAATACGAATTTCTTCTTACATCAGAAATCAATAATAGACGGCGTCTCCGTCTTAAAGCTGTAATACCTCAACCAAGTTCTGACATGTTTGCTCCATCAGGCGTTACTTGGGAACCAAAGCCTCTAGTTCGAAGAAGGCAGATTGGCGCCAATATTATAGGAGGGGCTCCCGGCCAAAAAATAGGAATAAAACCTGAAACAGCTCTTGAGTCATTTCAACTATTTTTTGATGAAGATACGATTGAACTGATACAACAATATTCAAATCACAAGTTGGAAATGGTAAAACGTAGTTTACCGAAATCATCTTTCATCCAAAAATCTCGTAGTTTCGAGAAAGTGGACATTCTTGCAGTCATAGGATTCTTGATAACAGCTGGAGCATACAAACAGAACAAAGATCCGATTATTGAACTGTTTATTGAGCAGAATCTGCCCATTTATAGAGCTACATTTGCAAAATCCCGTTTTGTGTTATTACTGAAATGTTTACGATTTGATGGCCAAACTACCCGTAATACTGGAAAGGAAATCGACGACTTTGCTGCAGCTCGAGAATTATAAGATAAGGTAGCGAGTAAATTTCCAAAATTCCTGATTCCGTCTTAACACATTGCATGCCATGGCATTCATATATGAATGACAGTGACTATTCCCAGAAGGCCGCGTCATTCATAAATGAATGCCAGAGCTTGAACGGTTCAATTCCATGGCATTTATAAATAAATGACAGAGGCATACAATTTATATGGGATAATGAAAGCCTGGTCTCTGAGGAACACTTCGCTATACTTGGTTCTGAGAAAAATGGAAAGATAAAAAGTCTGGACATCAAAATGCAAAACTTACATTTATTAACAAAAAATTCGTTGCTAAGAAATAGCATATAATAACATGATAAATGAACTAAAACTTATTTATTCTTATTCTTAACATAAAATAAACTGAAACCTATTTATGCATTATGTTAAAACATGGCAAACAAAGTTGCGGCTGCCCAGAACACTTGTCACAGTAACTGTACACCATTTTAGCCCGACGTCTAGCTTCTGCACGACCAGCTTTTTCTTGAATTCTGTGATAACAAGAAGAACATTTTCTTCTCAGTTTCTTCCCAGCTTCGTCAACCCTGTTTGACAGATGGTGATAAGTAGCCACAGATGTCCTTGGTATTTGGTGCTGTCCTCCTTGGTCCGTCATATCTAGCAATGGTGATACTATATCCTCTCGAAATTTAATTATTTTTTATTTTGTTTTTGGTTGCATGTTTATACAACACCCAAGCATTGACAATGGCTGTACCCAATAGGAGTTCCATTGCGAGTTTTCTATACCATTTGACGCCTTTTCTAAGCGTTGTAGCATAGGAAGCCATCTGGTCAGACAAGTCTATTCCCGCCTTTCCTTTGTTGTAAGCTAAAACAGCCACTGGCTTTTGCGTTGCACGTTTATATTTTCGTTTTTGCGTAGAGATGTTGTCTGACTCAATTTCATGGTTGGAATCTTGTGACAAAGCATGATTAGTAGTATTCTGGAGAGTAGTATCCGGTATCTTATTTGCCGTAGAAGAGGATGGTAGTGCACTTGCAACGTCGTCATTAGCAGAAGGCTGAGCTTGAGTTTTCTGTGGATGTACTGGTACCAATACTGGTGCGTGTTTTGTGGACAATACTCTGACATCTCGGGTATCTTTCCACTTGAGGATAACTATACCATTTTGGTCCTCGCTAGATATCACATCCCACTTTTTAATTTTAGGCATTAGTACTTCCTTGGGCATATTCTTTTTTGACGCTCTCACTGTTCCGACAAGATGCGTTTGTCTATTTAGTAAAGTATTCGCTAATTCATAGCTAGTGTAAAAGTTTTGCACACAGTTCAAGACAGACGTTTTCGGCTAATCCAACTTCGCGTTGTCCTGTGGCCGATTTACCAGAATATATTTTGAAAGCCCATGTATATCCATCTGAAGACCACATTTTGAATAATTTGATACCATACCGATGAGCTTTGTTGGGTATGCATTGCCTAAATATTAGACGCCCTCTCCAGGGCACTAGGGTTTCGTCGACAACAATTTCTTCACCAGGGTAAAATAGTTCTTGGCATTTCTTCTGAAGTAGATCAACTAAAGGCTGAATTTTTCCAGTACGGTCTCCTTGTTGAATCGTTTCGTTATTGTTGAAATGTAACATGCTGAGCAACATCTGAAAACGATTTCGATTGAGCGTGGAAGATCTAGTTTGTAAATGCCTTTACTTGCCCAATAATCTGGCAAGTTGTTTAGCCTTATTAATCCCATCCATAATGTCAGACCTAGAAATTTCTTCATTTCTACAGCATCAGTAGGCACCCACTTATTCGTACGAAAATATTTCTTCAGTGGTTTTGATGCTAAAGTCTGTTGTGCAAACCTGTTGGTCTCAGTCACAAGTAAGTCTATTACTTCCTCATCCAAAATTAGGGAAAACGTCGCAAATGGAGAAATGTTACCTGGTAAATCGACTTGGAGACCTTGGCGGCCAGTGAAGGCAAATACTTTATGTCGGCCTACATATTCCGTCCAGCAAGAATTCCGTGGCATCATTTCTTCATCTGTCAGGGTGTCAATCTCTTTTTCCTCTTCTGCCACTTCTTCTAAAGCCATTTCTCGAAGCACATTAACGATATCATCATTGTCAAGGTATTCTTCGTCAGATGATACTTCTGAATCATGTAGAGGAACGAGTCTACCTCACGATCAAGCTGCCATTCTGGATCCACCACAGAATCATCGGAGTCAAAGTCTGAAGCACTCTTTTCACTTTCTAAAATACCTATTTCTTCTGAAATTTTTTGCAGCTCCGCGTCCGATAAAACTTTTCTCCGTTTTGACATTATTTATTTATAGTACCTACAGTATACACTTATAAAGTCTAATTTATAGTTCAATATTAACTTCTAAACGCTACACTTAACGAACCTGAAACAAAAGAAAACTAGATCAAAAACTGAAAACAGCTGTCATACATATTTGAATGTGGAGGCCTGCTGATGAAAGATGCTAAGAAACTTTCCCTAGGGGCCACGTCACTCATATATGAATGACACTCAAGAACTTACAAAATAAATTTTAAATTCAAAAACTAATAAAAAAACATGTTTCTAGTCGCTTCTTATGGTAACACTATGTATTTTAGAGAAAAAACGTGCTTGGCCCCTGGGGGAATTTCCGTGAATATGGTTTGGCACGCAATGTGTCAGTTGTGATAGATAAAGAACTTATCACGTTCCATGGAAGATGTAAGTTGCGGTTGCATATTCCCACCTAGGTTTAGTGGTTAGGTTTAGTGACTCACCAAACCTAACCATGTTTATCGCCAACAGATTTCCATTTCAACCTGCATGTTCAATAATTACTAGTTATCTAACAAGCAAGTATATTAATAGTGGCGATTAATAATCAAAATATCTTAGCGCGTGAGCGAAAGAATGCGCTAATGATCGAGACCTTCAATCGACAATTAACACATGAGTTAGTTAAAAATTATCAAACCAAACATGCGAACAGTCGGAGTCAATCAGAACTCAACAATGTACCATAAACGTTAATAGAAATAACACAACAATTGATTTTTCGACACCTCGCATCAGTTGTAGTAATTGTACTGTTGCAAATTTAACAGTAAATTTCAATAGATTTGTTCAGTTTGTTTGTGATTTGTTCGGCATTTATTGAGTTGGCCATTATTCCTTTATCAATGGTTGGTTACTACATATGAGATCTGGAATGTTGGTTGCCTATATTAAAATTTATGCGAAAGTAGTCTGTTAACTTTAAACCTTTATGTATCAGCAAATGATACACGAATTGAGTCGAGCAATTCTGGTTTCGTGTATACGATTTACTATATCGAGACATAAATTTTATACAGGTAGGTTAGGCCACAATACTATGTTAATGGCCAACAGATGTTCCAATTTTTCCTAAATCATATATGGATTGGTTCGGCCCGGAAGTCAATGGTGTGGCTCGAAACCGTAAAATAATTATTTTTGTTTATCTTTTATTATAACATAATTCAAGAGAAAATATCACATATTTCAAAATAATACAAGTGCATCTTAAATATTCTTAGTTAGAGAATATTTGTGAAGATCAAAAAACATGGCATTCAACCTTTACAACACATCAGATGTGTGTGTTTCAGTAATTTTATGGTATCATCTCTTACAGTTCCCTCTGGGATTTGTTTTTTCTTCCCTGTAGTTATTGAACAGTGGCAGCTTGAATTATATCGAGCAAGATAGAAGTTAATTCTTACTTGAATTTGGAGATAGACGTTTTTTTCTGAGTCACCTCCTGATGTAGCATATGCGAATTTATTAGGGTGGCACCTAGACGGCAAGTTTATGGTACCAATAAACTTGTCGAATATGCGTTCAGCTGGCCCGAAACGTCTATAAAAGACTTGTTTATAATGTTCTAAAATAACCTTCACTTTTCGAAAGTGGTATTCTCCTGTTCTGGGAATTTCTGCTCTGCTATCGGGATGTTTTGCACCTTTGTTAATAATTGTGGCCCTGAACAGACTAAGTATGGCCTAACGTGCTAGAACACTAAGGAACACTTATGAGGACGAATAGGGTGGTATTGATTTATCAAGAGATAAACTGCTACCACACTTTTTGAGAGGACAACTGGAACTAGGATGGTCATTAGACAGTTTACAAGCCGTGTAGAAAAGTGTGGATTGCGCCCGTTTGGTACGACAAGCTGATGTCTGTGCTGTATACCGATAATGTGAGTGAGAAAACAGAGTATTTCTCGTAAGGGTAGACCGAGATAGTATCAAGGAACGTAATTCGGCATCGTAATAGTCATTATAATACCGATAGTACAAAGAAAGAACTGAAATGTTTCTTCTGTGCTCAAGAGACTGATTGTCAGAAGTTATGGACGGGTCATTTAAAAGTCTAATCCCCGTCTTTGAATACAGTCAACGATATAGGGAGCGTAGTAGTGAAAATTAAATTTTTCATGTGGTCGAGTTTGAAACATACACCAGAAAGATTTTTCGGAAGATAAAGTACCTTTTATCTGTACAAAAAGTCTATTTTACGAGCAACTGCTTTAGTAGCTGACAGAAGACGGTCGACCGATGATTGAAGATACTGTCTTTTCAAACATAGAATAGAGTCTGAAACCATAAGATCTGAGCCATTTCTACTTACAATAGGAAATAATTGATCTTTTTTGGCCGACACAAGTTAACACTTAGTTCTGTTAGCACAAAAATTTAACTAGATTATTACTTCCCCATTCAAGGATACGCTGATTGTCTTTGTTAATTGAAATAGCAATTTCTATTTTAATGTCTAGATTTGAGAAACAAGATGGATTACCATTATGAGTAGACTAAGATGAACTACAATGAGGAATGCTGTCGTCAGCAAAGCAATGGATCAGATCGGATTAGTCGTTGAAGAAATAAGATCATTTGTGTATAACAGAAAAAGTGCAGGACCTTATAACTCATCCCAGTGGCACGCACGCGTTAATGCCAGCTTCTTTTGAAAATCAGCCATCAACTATGACACGTATTCATCTATTATAGAGGAAACTGGAAATCCAATTGATGCTAGTATCAGTTAACCCAAACAGGATAAGTTTGGCAATTAAACACAAATGCCAAACTTAGTCAAATGCTTTTGTGGTATCTAGAGCGGATACAACTGTTTCACCAGATTGTTATAGTGTATTGCTCTAAACGTGGATTACGTATGGAAAGAGATCACATGTTGAACGACGGTCTAAAACCATTTTTTTGTTCACTAAGGAACTTGTTGGATCCACGGAAAGAGAGGAACTGCTGCTTCATGACATTATACAAAATAGAAGTTAACATTAGTTAACTTCTATGATCAAGGAATCAGAACACTTCTAACGGTCGAAGGCTAACAATGAAAATTGTCAACCAAAAAACAAATTTAACAAAATATAATCAAAATATGTTGTATGTGTAAATTTGTGAAAAACTTCAATTTGAAATTGATAGAAGAATTCACAAATATAAACATGACATCAACTAAAATAATCCAGTTAAATCCAACAAAGATACACACACACACACACACACACACAAACACACGCACACACACACACACACACACACACACACACACACACACACAAATATATATATATATATATATATATATATATATATATATATATATATATATATATATATATATATATATATATATATATATATATTAATTTGTAAAACAATTTACTCCAAGGCCTAGGAAAAAACAGCAAAAAAAAACCTAAAAATTCCAAAAAATAAAATTAAGATTAAAATCAAGACGTATCGTCATGCCTTTTTTTGTTAATTATAAGATGCCAATACTTATTTCAACGTAGATTTTCTTATTTCCTATTAAAATTATTAGGGTTTTATATATTTCAATGTAGTTTCATGTTGTAAACGAACGTAAGAATGAGCTTGTCTTGACACTATTTCCATATTGTTAAATTGAATGTCATGATTGAAATTATTTAAGCAATGTTCAGTTACCGCAGACTTTTCTGGTTGACTTAACCTACAAAATGTCATATGATCTTTACGTCTTGTATCAAAGCTACGTTTTGTGGTTCAAATGTACACTTTATCCACCTGGACATAAAACATGAAACGTTCTGCATTGTGCTTTTCATTGTCAAATAACACTTCCAGTTAATGGTAAAGCTATTTCTTTATTAGATTCAGGCGGATTATTTTAATCTATTTCAAGTTTCTATTTGTTAATGCTTCTATCAATCTCAAATTGAAGATTTTCACAAATTTACGCTTGCATCATATTTTGATTAAATTTTGTTAAATTTGTTCTTTGGTTGGCATTTTTCATTGTTAGCCGTCGGCCGTTAAAGTGTTCTGCTTTGTTATCTTCAAGATTTTTTAATTTCTTAATAATCCAGTTATTCTTTACTAAAATTGTATTCAATGGTTGGCTTTATACGTTTTACAAACTGTTATATTAATAGCAGGCTTATGTTTATGTTTTAATTTTGCAAATTTCACATAATTGTTTTGAACATCTTTAACAATTTTATTTGATACTACTACTGATGATGGTAACTGTAAGTGTTATCGAAACGTTTAGATAGATTGGATAACTTTCAAATATAAATACACCTTTTAAAAACCCAAGAATGATAAGTGTTTTAATATGTATAATAATGGTGAAAGTTTACATTTTCATAATCCGTTATTTCCTGATTGAAATTTTTTTTACAACGTATTGACTTTGTTTCTCTACTTAAAATTGTTCGTGTAAGAAACTTTTTTAGCGTAACACATCACCGAGAACATTAAAATTTGTAAGAATCGAGTGGTCATATGTTCCATAATACATGAATTATATATAACCTTCCGCTACTGGTAACAAAATACTGACGATTTGAACGCGTCATCTACTATTTTAGCACATTTTTTAAATAGGTCAATTTCCTTGGATAAAAGTCAAAGTTATGGTCTCGATAGCCAAGAACTAAAAGTCGTGCCTTACGTTTCTACGATGATCAAAATCTTGAGGAGACTGGTGCTCAAAACCTTTCGTTGGAGTATTAAAGATTATGCGTTATCGGAATAAGAGTTGTGTGCGAAATATACACTTGTTTTTTCTTTTAAGATCATTTCATGGTCTTTTTATCTTAAATTATACTTTGTGAAAGGGGTGCAAAACTTTTGTAGCTCAGTCAGAGGTGATGGGAAATTGTTAGACCAGAGGAAAAGTTGTGAAATAACACTAGCACTGACCTAACTAACCTCAGAATTTCCACGCAAAAGATGTTTGGGACTCCTACATTTAATTTGCTTTGATCCAAGCTGTACCAATTAATAAGAATTTGAGTCATGAACATTAAATTTCGATTTCTTCAGTTACATAATTAATTATTAATTGATTGATGGTTATCTAATCTTAACAAATGTTCGAAAAGTATTGATTTTTCTATATATCTCCGTAAATATTTATTTTATAAACAAATTTCTGAAATTACAGTTGTCTAATATTTAGCTCTTCATTACAGGAAGATCAGTTAGTGGTTTCTTAAAAATCACTGGAGCAACGAATATCAATACAATGTTTTTAAATGACAATGTACCCCTATATTGTACTCATTTGATAGAGGTGTTTTTTTCTCTTTTCAGTGATATAAAACTTTAATACTTTTACTGAACTAGTATTTGAGAAAAAAGTAATAAAGTGATGTAAAGTTTATTACGCAATCTGCAATGTTAACATAATAACTGAACTAATCTGAAACAATTCTAACAAGCTTATTTTAAGTTAATATTAATCTGGGCTCAACAAAAAAGGGAAACTACAATAAATGTTCAAATTGAGCACCGTTCACAGCCTAGAAGTGATAAAATCTACGTTGCAATTCATCAATAGCATTTAAAACTTATTCAGGTGTGATGGCCCTCATCTCTGTACCAATGCGATTTTTTAAGATCTGAACGTCTCCGGGCCTATTTACGTAAATCCTACTTTTAAGGTCGCCTCAAAGGAAGAAATGCAGCGGACTTAAATCTGCTGACCGAGCTGCCCATTCTACTGAATCTCTTTTTCCTATCGTATGATTTGGAAAGGCTTAATTAAGGTACTGGCAGACATTGGTTCTTAACTGTGGAGGGGCCCAATCTTGCTGGAACCATATTCCGTCGTGGGGTATGTCCGGATCGTATTCAGTTGGGTATAAAGACCCAATGCAGAAACCACCTCAAATCGTAGAAGATTTAGATAAACCTCAGCCATTAAATTACCTTAAAATCTGGTTTCCTATCATTCCTACCCACAGATTAACTTTCTTCTGGTACTAGGTTTATTCTTTCTCGATACAATTTGGAATTGTTTAAAACCAGTATCGTGTGTTATGCTTATTAACTGTGCCGTTTAAGCAAAATTTACATTTCCTTCAAGTTGGTAGGCCATTTCTTCACAAAATCCCACTCTGCGATTCAAGTCGTCTGCAAATATATCCTGATATACACACGCTCTGTATGGGTGCCACTTTTCCCTTTTTAGGGCGCTGTGTACAGTAGATTTGCTTGTATCGCGATCACCCACAATTTGTCTAACGGAAACATGTGGATTTTCCACGACGGCGATCATCACATTTTCACTTTTTCATTCCTTAAAGCTGCAGCTCAGCCCGTTTTTGGTAAATTTTTAACAGAGTACGTATCTTGAAATTTAAGCGGAATTTTTACTTACAGTTGATTGCATAAAGTGAAGTTCGGGGTACAAATTGTTAAAAAAATTGCAAACTACTGTCTGCGTCCTTTTTTTTCTCTGTATCCTATCATCATTAAAATTTCAGTACGTTGGCTTTCGGATAAATGAGCCACTTCTGTTTAATTCAAAATCGTATTTAACACACAAATGGATGTTAACCAATGTAAATAAGTAACATTTTCCTTCAAGTTCACGTACTACCTTGACTGTTATTCGGCGCAATCAATTGTGTATGTGTATATGTGAGTGTGTCTGTATATGTACATGTGCGTGTGCGTGTGTGTGTGTGTGTGTGTGTGAGTGTGTGTGTGCGTGTACGTATGCGTGTGAGTGTGAGTGTGCGTGTGCGTGTGCATGTGCGTGTGTGTGTGCGTGTGCGTGTGAGTGTGCGTGTGCGTGTGCGTGTGCGTGTGCGTGTGCGTGTGCGTGTGCGTGTGCGTGTACGCGTGCGTGTGCGTGTGCGTGTACGTGTGCGTGTGGTGTGTGTGTGTGTGCGTGTGTGTGCGTGTGTGCGTGCGTTTGTGTGGAGGTAAACACCTGCGTACTTAAAATTTTGTATTTGAGCTTGTTTTCAGTTCTTCTGGAGCTGATTAGAGTTTGAGAGAAATTCAGAGGGTTTATTAGGAGTTCTTTTGGATTTTTATGAAATATTTTTGAAACAGCTACATACTTCAGAAATATAAAAATACAAGTATATAGACATTAATCATGTAGATTGATAATGTTCTATGAAATTTTTTGATACGACGCGTAATTTGGCTACAAAGGTAGAATTTAAGTGTTAATTCAATATCTGCATAATGATTAATTTTATAAGAAAAAGCGTAGAGCTATTTTTTAGGAAAATTTAATTTTACATAACTTTTCTTTATAAAGTTTTTTAATGTCTAAAGCGAAATAAATGTAGCAATTAAATAAATATGGTTGAAAATGCTTCAGCTCGATTACCGATATTTTTTATAGAAGCTGGCGGCTTAGGAATTTTGTTTAAGTGAGCATCTAGGTGTCCTTTAACCTCTGGTCTGACATGAAGATTTAGACGTCTGTTTGACATAGATTCTGGTTCTTGCTTTTACAATTTTGCTATTTTCGTAATGAACTTGAGAAGCTGCATAATTATCCTAAAAAAAAATTGAATTATTTCATTTCTTTTCATTTCCATTTTGATATTTTGAATAACGATCAGCGGTTATTCTAATTGTGCTAGAAACATTTTCATTACCGATTCCTCTCTGAAACGTTGCACTGCATTAAATGAATACTATCTCATTTGAGGTGTCTGAATTGTTAATTAATTTTTTGCAACATCTATAATAAAATATTTTTCCAACTTTATACTAGTATATCAAACCAAACGCTTTTTGGGAAGTTATTTGATTAAATAAAAATTTCAATTATAATGGAAAATTTGCAATCTCTTGCAAATTATAAATGTTATTGGTTAGAAAATGTATAACAGACTGTTTTTTAATTAAGATATAGAATTTCATTTTATATTGTCATAGCTACATTTTCTATTCATTTCAATTTTCTCACAAAATTTACTTTACGCAAAACCATATTCTATTAAAATTTATGACATAATTCTCAGTTTGTACAAGAGTAAAATATTTCGGGTTTGGGATTCTGTTTTATAGGGCAATTTATTTTATTTTGTTGGATATTATTCCCCTTATTTATAGGGTATTTCTTTTTAAAGACAGAGTGCCTGTTAGTTCAATCTTATCTTAACAAATATTTATTATTTTTTTGTTTACTCTATAATTTTTGTTCTAATTTAAGAAAACAAGAACGAAGAATGTAACATTCAAATAAGAATTGTTTTAGATATTATCACCGTGTAACCATATCAAAGTTTCAGGCACTTTATCATTTTAAAGATTTGGTTTATTACTCTTCTAGAGTATAACGAAAATTTATAACCAAATTTTATGGTATCTTTAATTTATGTGTCCCATTTTATCTGTGGTTAATAAAGTGCGAAAACGTTATCTGCAAAAAGATTGACATATAATTTTTCTTGGATTTTTATGTAGCACTTCACAAAAAAGCTCTGGATAAAGCATAAAGATTATGGGTGTTTGTGAGTGGTGGCTATTACTTCGTAAATTGAAATAGCCGGTTGTAATTCATAAAGCGAGTGTGATATATGTGGCCCTATACTTGTTTAGTATTTTCGACCCCTTTTGCATTTCGTAATAACCGTCTAGACATTATTAAGTCATTTACAAAAGAAAAAATGTTCATAATACGTCGTAATTGAAAATGGAAGCGTAGCGTGCACAGCTAGCATTATTTTTTCCTTTGCAGTTAAATTAAAGGCGAAAGCTATTGTGTTTTATTTTCAATGCTTGTCTCATTTGCATGTATTTTAGCATCTTTTTTGAAACATTGCTACTCTGTAAATTTAATTAAACAAGCATGCACCTTGCGTTAAGGTACACAGCCTAACTTGTTCTTTCTTTTAATGAACAACAAACTGCTGCTTTATCAACCTACATTCAAAATTATGTTAAACAAATTACCTTTATCCACATTTTCAAATATTGTATACAATTGCACTTATATATGTGTATTCTCAAATTATACGTCATACGAATGTCAAAAAAGCATTAACTATTTGTTGGGCATACGAATTAAGGTAGCCTGTTTTTAACAGTAAGCGATAAAATATGCCGCTTACATAATTATAAACCCATTATTTATTATTACTTAGCATTCAAACTCAAGAAAATTTTCTTTCTTTTTATACCGTTTTACGCTTAAGTATAAATTAGGATCACAGGTAATTGCTGGAGAAGTAATTATTTGTACTGTATATAAAACATTGGTGTTAATAATTTCTCTACATTTCTAGTGTTTTAATTTATGAGATCACATGTTGATCGTTAGATAAGGCGACCATTCGTCCCGCGTTGTACGCGACAGTCCCCTGTTTAAACATATCATTTCTTATGTGCAATTATTTTAATAAAGGACGTAAGTATTTCGTATTTATAAAGAAGTACTCTTTTTGTCCCGTTTCGAACGTTTCATTATTTAGAAGAAATTAACCAAAGTCCAGAAAGTACGAAAAAGATAGTGTACTGTCAGACAAGATACAATATGGTGACATCACAAGTTCTACAATTTACGAGACTCTTCTAGCACATTTGCCGCCTTAAATAAATAGGGAGTATCAAGTATCAAACCTAGTGCGAAAAGAATTTGCTTACGACGGTATCTTGTACGTGTGGAACATAAATATACCGATGCATGTAAATAAATGTAGAGTAAACAGTTCGTTAAGGCTAAGTGTTCATAAATAACTTTTTAAATAAATAATCATTACAGTGTAATGTATATCTAGGACGGTAGAAGGTCAAAAACTGCCAAAAAGAAAGTGTGCATTAAATAAGGACTTGGAAAGTGAATATCTATTTATTTAAGTAGACAACCTCAGACTGTGATGTAAAGTGCTTAGATACTGCTGCTTATATTAGTAGCAAACTGTCGTCTTTTTGTCTTAAGGACACATTTGAAAATGAAGAACTACAGCCAGCTGCGATTGAATGTACTTGGCCACAAGACAACGTGTTCCAGAAACAGACCTTCCGTTCTATGGATTGCACTAGTAGAACAATAAAAAGTTGTTTTCTACAAAAATTTTAATGTGCTAGAACTAAATCTGAAAGTATTGTGCGTAACATTTTACAAAAAGAATCATTAAACTCTATACAAAGTGATTTTGGAACGGCGAATTTTGTAACAATCCATACCGATTGTACATATCATGGGAGAGTAAACATTTTTGATGTAATCGTAGGATATTTTATGAAACAGGGGCATTCAAATAAAAAGTATTCTGGCTGAAATTTCAGACATTATATCCGAATATATTATTAAAACCGTTGAGAAATACGAATTAACAACAATGGTAATGACAATGTGCGCTGACAACACAAATTGCAATCTTAGAGGGGCAGAAAGGCGTGGTTAAAATAACGTCATCTATAAAGTTCAGCAAAGACCTTTAGTTGGGGTAAACTGTGCTGCCCATATCCTTCATAACTGTATTCAAACATCAGCACACTGCTTGGCGATTGACTTCGAAGTCATTATTGTGAAAATATATGGCTGTTTCTACGTTTGTTCGAGTTGAATAATTAAAAGAATCTTGTGAATTTGTTAATGTAGAATACCAAGAACTTTTGGGATACCGTAAACCAGATGGTTAATGTTGTTACCTTCGATTGAAACAGTATTAAAAATGTTCAAACCGTTACACAGTTACCTTCTCTCTCAGGAAACATGTCCCACATTGATTCCTAATAGACCTAAAAACAATTTTTTAAAGCTTGGCTGTGGTTTCTTGACTCACAAGCATCTACATATTACAAATGTGTGTTGCAAGTGGAATCATGATTCTATCAAACCTAAAGCAACAATTAATAGAACGGAAAAGTGAAATGCTTTTGCCAAATCAAGTTAGCACTAGGCCCACAACTTTGGTAAATGAAGGAGAAGAAGCATAAAGACAAGATGATACTTTTGTAGTCAAATGACATTGAAGAAAACTCTTAACTGTTTGTATCAAATGTTAAACTCAAATTCAAACAACACCCTTATTCATATAGACAACATGGGACATTTTGATGAAATTGTATCCATTAAAAAATATACAAACAGTCGAAAAAAGCACTTACTCGCACGTGCAGACACACATACGCACACAACCGCACACACGAACACACGTACACACTTACACACCCATACACGCACGCACGTACGCACGCACACACATACACACACACGTATTATTATTTTAAGACTATTAGTGGAGAAGATTTTTTTTAATGAAGTAATTATGCGGCGATTTAAATTGTTTTAGTACGGTTGTATAAATACGTATACCGTTTAATCAAATTAACTTACATTCATTTTCACATCCTGTGACTTTCTGATGACATATTTATGGTTTCGAATTTTTAGTTTATGTCAACTGAGTTGTTTTCCTAAGGTCGGTCAGATGCAAGTAGTACACGGACACATCCGCTCCACTTTTTTTACGTCACAAGCCCCGCCCCCTAGTACACCTTCCTCTCCACTTTTTGTTCACGCGCACGTGGGAGGCGTATTTTTGTCGGACATTTCTTGACGGCTTCTTTTCGGGGACCACGTACAGCCACTTGATGGAATTGTTACCCTAATTTGATTGTATTAAGAGATTTTTACAGTTCAGCCCCTGGAAGGTAGGCAAATGCGTGCGCATACAATGTTCTGAATAGAGGTCCTAAGGACAGACCCTTTCAACTGATTAGTATTTGATTGGTTCTTAGTCCCACCCAGCTTCTGAGCTCTAATTGGAGGCTTAAGGCGATCTAGTGGTGTATGGACTACTGAATATTTATCTGTAACAAAGGTAGCATCACTTAGTGGTAGGACTAATTAGGGTTTGTTTGTGGTGCCATCTAGTGGTGTATAGACTAATGAACATTTTCTGCAATGGAAGTTGATCATGCACGTCTCTCTCTCTCGACTCTTCCTCTAACAAACAAATAAATCAATCAGATCAATCAATCAACTAAATCATTCCCAATAAAAACGAGATCATACCTTACAGTTTACGAAAACCAACTTACATTTCAAAATTCTGATTTGGTTTAATTAATTACAGCTTGCCTGCTCAAAACCAGCCAATGTTCAAAATACCAAATTGATATAACGGAAATAAAAGACAAAAGGTTTTAACGGTTTATTATTACATGCGAATCAATAACTACGAAGAATAAACCAACAAATACGTACCGCAGAATTCTATTAATTAATTTACACTCACACCTATATCTAATTAACTGAACAAATGAGTAGAAATCAAGTAGAATAAGAGCTGATGCATAGTTGGTTGGTTTGTGACAGCCTCCTCCTATAAGAACACATTAAAATCTTTGTTGGCATTTTTGTGAACAATATCAAGTAAAATACATATTAAAAATAATACGCATACCTTCAAATGTGTTTTTCTTTTGATTGTTCTAATAATAACTGTGCTGGAGAACTAAACTAAATATTGAAATATTTTAACGGTTTACTAAACCAGTTTTGTGTTTTTACTTAACAATAGTTGATATAAAACTGGCTATTGGTTTCTCCCATCAGTAAGTAATTTGTAGAATGTAAATATACAAACCTAATTATCACCTTACTGGAACTCGTATTTACCTTTCCCTTTCGCAGATCACTTAGAGCCACCTTATATGAATTTATAGACAACGATGTTTTGTTATTTACAACATACATTTAAAGGATTTCACCTATATGACAAAACTGTTATTATGGAATACTGTTATTATTATTAAACAGTTATACAAAATCATTCTATATGAATTGGAAAGTAGCAATGAGCTGTCAACATCGTGTTAATTAATGTGTTTCCAAATATTTTAAAAATTTGCTGCTGCAGAAAACATTAAGCTCTAAATTAAATATTAGGTGAAATAATAATCACTTTTTACCCTAGCGTTTTTATACAGGCAGATTCTCTATCTAAGCGGTCAGCACCTTTAGATTCAAAAATTATACGTGATTTATTTGTATGTTCAATTACTCACATACACAAATTACTTTAAAATAAATAAATGAGTATCAAGTAAGTAATCAGGTAATTAGAAACTATAAATTAGATATACACCAAAACTATTATTGTTAATGCACGATGAGCGTGTTGGATTTAGTAGGCATTTAAAGGACAATAACGAAATAGGGTAAGCTTAATGTTAAAAGATAAGTACGATAAAACAGAATAGAATATACTTGTCATTGCAGATTTTGTTTCACCTAAAATTTTTCTGCAATAGAAGTTGATCATGGACGCCTCTCTCTTGTTACGGGACTCTTAATTAAAACAACTAACTACTAAACACGCTTTTATTTATCAGAGTATAATGGTTGAAAAACAAGTATTATGCAGTAATTTGATTATCTCATCATTTATAACTAAACATGTAATGAAAAAACTTATTTACAAAATCAAGCATTGGTAAATTATTTCTCATTCTAAAATACAAGAGCATTGTCGTATAATGTTGGCTGGATCCGCGTTCACAATTGCACAAGGTCAAGGTGCGTATCGCTGTAGCTGATTATAAGCACATACAAGTCGAAACACATTCTTGTGGCTGGGGATAGATTTCAAACATTTACCGCAACTACTTGTACCGCTATAATGCGTTTTGAGCATATAGTATATAGTTTAAACAACTGTACGCCTTTGCTTCCTTTTTCAGTTTTTTTTAATGGACGGACAACCAATCTCGTCCAAGTTTAGTATTGATTTGTTGAAGAATCTTAAAAACTGTTGTTTTTCACTACCCTTAACGTGAATTTTCCTAAACGGCAGCAGAGTTCTTATCAGCTCCTCTTGGAAGTCGTTGTATGGCACATACCTTGACCGCCATTTCAAGCCGTGATATTTATGCTCTAAATACCTTACCTGTCTTGATATGGGTTTTGATATAAAATAATCTCGAGGTGACTTTATCAGCATCAGCAGTAATAAACCATGATCTGTAATCACGCAATTTCTTTCGTTATCAACACCTCTAGACCCTTGTACGTCCAAATACGCGTCTATCTTCTTTCACTGATACTGAAGTGATCTAGAGCTGTCCCTTTTAACAGGCGAAATCCACGACCACATTCCGATGTTCATCAATCTCAATCACGTTATCGAATTCGGCGTACACCAAAAATGTATCGGTTTCTACAAGAGCTTCTTCAGAGCCGACTTCTAGGCGAAGGGAGCCGTTTCTAACTAAATTCCAGTGTGTGCTAGCGTTTGCAGACAGGTCGGGGGTTAGGTCAGAGGCCTTTAAACAGTAGCCGTTGGGGTAATCGATTCTCGATATATCGTTTCCCTTATTCACAAAATGAATACTCGTAACGGAGAATAAGGTGTGATATGCCCTTACATATAACCCATTAGATATAAAGTCTGGTTGTAGGGCCTTCGAAGAAATTTTTTGGCCGTCAATATATAACGACATGTAATTAATATTGCTGTGATGAAAATTAAATGGATTTGAGGGGTAATCACCGTTGAAGGTTTTATTTGCGACAAAATCTACGATGCACCGTTTAGGTAACTGACCAAGGAAGATATTATCCAATAATTTTCGCTGTATGCCTGTAGGCATACTTTTACGTCGGTCCTTGTAACAGAATATTTTGCTGCAGTTGTCTCTAAAGCTTTAGCGTGTGCAATTAGAATGGTGAGGTTGATACGTCTCACCAGTAAGCTAGCGTCCATAATTCGCGTTTTGTAAATTGGAGCGTGCGCCGACATTATACTAAAGGTATCTCTTGATCGTATAAATTTAGCCTTTCATTCAACACCGCTTATGAGACACTTTTCTTGATTAAACAAATCCGAGTGCACGTCACCAATTATCTAGATTTGTTTGCTGGTCGCTGAAAGTACTTGACGTTTCGAGAAACCGTTATCTGGGTTTCCCAGTGTATTCATCTGCCCGGCTGTATCATTGGGCCGTGAGGTACAACCTAGATGTGAACTCTTTTCCATAATTTAGCAACGTTTCGATATATGAGCGGTAGGCATAGGTGTTATTTGCCTGTGACACCATCTTCTGCCTTAACTAAGCCCCCACTTGTGAGAAAAGCGAATTCATCCAATTGTTTACCGGTACTACAACATCCGCATCAGTAAGTGCTGTAGCACCTTGTTTCAGAACTTTAGCTGTGATGTACATCATGGTCTGCCTTAAATCTATGTAATCGTTTCATTTCCGGGCATTACAAATTCTATTGGAGCGTCATCACTAAGAGCTGATAAGGGTTTGTAAAATATCCATTTACCACCCTTGATACTTATCTGCGTCGACGGTAAAGCGAACAAATCCAATTCGGACTTGACGCATTCACATCATTTAACACGTCTGTCGCACTTACGGACGCCAAAGGACAAGCGTACTTAATTTCCGAAATGCCTACAACCCATGAGCCTGGTAATCTTATTCGTTTTGGCAGTTGTATAATAAAACTTGAGGTCATATTGTCGGGAAAATACGTCATGGAGCTATTACTAAGATAAAACTCCATTTTATATCTCTCAGCTGCGAAGCTAACACCCAGCTATTAAATTTTTCCCTGTATCTACGTCACTTGACCAGGTATTGTTTATATCGTCTGGGGCCCTTCTCTTCTAAAATATTAACGACTTTGAGTAGGGCGTCTTTAACAACCGTAACAACTTGCAACTCCTCCTCGTAAAAGGTACCCGCAACAGGATCATTATTACGATCACTTATGCGATAAACAGGAGGTATTGTTTTTTATCACTGCAGTATTTGTAAAAACTTCCGTGCTCCAGTTCGTTTCATATCACTTTTCAAAGGTGTACTTAGTTCTATCAGCTCTAACATGTTCACCGGCTTTATATTTAGGATGATTTGATGTGCCTAAGCCTGTCGCGTAAATATTTTCATCGTTTACAGCGGCAGGGTCCATCTTTATACTTGAATGAGGGCTATTGTTGTAAGCAGTCACAAGTTTTTGGAGCATATTAATATACCTGTAGGAATTTTTGTAGGAGAAATAACGTCACATCTTTGTTTTCAATGTTTTATTAAATCTGTCAACTACAGATGTTTTTACATCAGGGTTACTTGTTACATAGAAATTGATATTTTGTTTCTTCAAAAAGTTTTGTATACTGAACGCTACAAACTTCTTTCCCTTATCCGTCAATAGATTTTCCAGTGTATTATCACTTTCCTTAAAAATATCAATAAATGCTTCAATTAAAGATGCTGCTGTCTTCGTTTTACAAACCCTCGCTCAGGCCCCCTTGCTAATCACATCAATAACCGTTAGTATGTAGTTATGTCCCCTATTTTGTTTACTTAAAGTTCGCATATCGCAAAGGTCCGCTTGCCATACCTCGTAAATGTGGCTCACAATATATTTATTTCGCGGATTTTTTTTCTGACAGATTTATGAACCGTATAAGTCTCTTGAGCCTGCATCCATTTTTTCACTTCACCGTATCTACCCTTTACAGCATTAACTAAAGGTGTTATACCCACAAACCCTGCCGGATGATCTGGTTCATAGTATACATCATCCATGTTACGTTCTCCACGTATCCCAATCTAGTAAAAGTCTTCTTCTTCGAAAGGATCTTCGCGGGGTTTTCCTCGATTCACTGTCGACATCGTAATTCTCACCTACAGTTGTGAGACACGGTTCAATGTTAGGTGATATAGTAGCATCACGTCTTCGAGTATTTCCGATAAACCCTCGTGGTACATTTATTTCTTTGATATACGTCGCAAACTGTCGCCAGCCGTGTGGGTTTATAGTTTTTCGCTGTCTTAACGTTTCGTAAACCAGATAGCTATTATTAGGAGGAGGGATGGTCTCACCTTCTATTGTGACAGTACTCCTTTTATCGCAAAATACATCACCGCCCCTATTAAGTGTACGCAAGAAATCAGCGCCTCTCTTCCTGTGTGAAACAGGCAGTGTTGATACTATCTCGTCGTCTGCCAGACGTTTGCGTTTCGCCGAATCTCTAATGTCATCTTCATCACCGCTGACTGTTATACTATCCACGTCGTTACCCAACTGCATTAATGTTATTTTGCGTGACATCTGGCGCTTGTAGACGCTGTATAAAACCCATAGGTAAAATAATAATCTTCTTCAGATTGTGGTCCATAGTTATTGAAACAAATTACCCAGAATTCCGCCAAGTAATGGCCCTAACAAGAGCGGTAAAAATCCGCCGCCCTTCTGTAGGAAAAAGTGCTTCTTTTTTTTATAGATTTACTTCTCGGTGGCAGCCGCCTTAAAGTGTGCTTATTTTTAGAGAGTCGCTGCTTCTGATCAGCTGACAGAGGTACACGCCCTTTCAATCTGTATAATGCGTCCATTATATCGGTGTTTTGGATTAAAGCGTCAACCATCATATATGATGTAATCTTTATGTTCTATACAGTTCTATACCGTAGCACGTCCGGTGATTTCTGTTTTAAATCGAACAATAAATATATGTGCGGATTAGAAGTAGCTTCTTGGTACGCAGTCTCTAAAAATTTAGGGTTGTCAGGTGAAATCTGCTAAATTCTGGATCTATGCCCGGTCACGTGGATTCTTAAACAAGATTATGTAATGAGCGTTGAGAGAGACATCTTGCTGTCCATGTCTTTGATGAAATATGTTTTGTGTTGAGAAACACAAGCTTAGATTTCTATGATGACAACCCTTTGTAAAAATATCAACCACCGAACCGTTAGTCTCGCGCATTAGATCGTCAATTATTATTATGACCGGTTTTTTACCGTCAAACTCTTCCATATCAGGTAATATCTAACCATAATGTCTAAGGGGCTACGACAAGAGGGCGCAGACCTAACACAAGTTTTTATAGTTGTCGTACAAGTTAGCACTAGAGCAAACTTATTTCTAATTTCCCACCGTAACCATTCCTGATCCGTAAGCCTCCAATCAGAGCTTAGGAGCTGGGTGGGGCTAAAAACCAATCAGAAACTAATCAGGTGAAAGGGGCTGTCCTTAGGACCTCTATCCAGAACATTGTATGCGCACGAATTTGCCTACGGTCCAAGGGCTGAACTGTAAAAGTTCTTAGTACAACCAAATTAGGGTGAAAATTTCATCAAGGGGCTGAAAATGGCCCCCGACAAGAAGCCAAAAAAATTGCCGACAAAAATACGCCTCCAACGTGGACGTAAACAAACCTTGTGAAGTAAAAAAAGCGGGGATATGGTCTCCGTGTATTACTAATGCAATAGTGGCTGCCTGATTGTGTAGCTTTTGTAAATATTGTTACGTGCACAAAGGTACTAATGCATCAAAACTAAATGGTGTGCCGTACCCCTAATAAGATAGTCGGAAGTTCAGTCGTCTTAAGAAAGCAAGCGGATACGTGGGTGTATGGTTGACGTAGAAAGGCACAATTTATAAAACTTGTATCGCCCTTAAACCAAGAAAGGGCCACGTTACAATGAGCACTACGGTACAGTTAAAATAAAGTGAACGTTGACCAGGAAAGGACATGTCAGCCTAGGATTCGGATCATAATATCCCCAAATAAAAAAAAACACTTTTTAAATGTCTAAATTCAAAACTAGTTAGGGTAAACCTAAGGTTAAATTTGACGGTAATTATAAAACAACCGATATAGTAAACAAGATAACTAATTTTTAAATACGTAAATTACGTAAAGTAAAAAATCTTAAAGCAAAACATTAACAAAATAAATCATGACAATAGTAAACTACTTACCTTTTTCAGTGCTAAACCGCAAGAAAATGATTGTACAGTTTAAACAAAAAATATTTCAGCGCTGTCAGACATGCAGCTTTGAGCCGGGAGGCTAGAAACAAACACATACAACAAATGCAAATAAATTCTTGAACCTTGATTCTAGAAAGAGCTCTCTTTAAAACTTGAGTGCTTTTCCTTTAACTCAAAACGAAAATAATCTAACTTACCAATTTGTATACCAGCCAGATGCCTACCGCCGAGATTAAATAATTTAAAATCATGAAATAAGCAGTAATGACATAATATTTTGAACAACAACAAAAACGTAGATGATTAGATACTACTGTCACGAATAATGCGTAAGTACTTACAATAGAACCCCTAGAATTGAATGATAAGCACTCAAATTCCCCAAAGGTAACAAACAAGTCACTAAACAACAATTGTAAATTTGGAGGCCGAAGGCCGCATCATTCGCAAGTTCATTAATATCGAATAACTTCCTCGTTATGATAACGTTTGTTATAAAACATACATCAAAAATTTAACTACATTACCAAATATTAATAGCTTAACATGAGTTACCCTGTATAAAGAATTGAATTTACGGAAGCCATATTCAAATACAAGTAAACATCAAACTTCAAAGTTATACCTGTATGGTACAATAGTTGTTTGTAGTACAGTTAATGTTTTTAAAAAATAGTTAAATAATGCACAAGCGAAGCCTGAGTAAGTGGTATATTTATTAGTTTTTGTAATCCTAAGGTAATAAGTCAAATTTTAGGTGCATAACCTTGTTAAGTGAATCGACAAATCAGTCGAACATTTAAGTTTGTATCGAAATCCTGGAAGTATTGGAACAGTTCTACACTTCTATTTATAAATCGTCGAACTCGAAGTGAGTAACAGTCATAGTAATTAGGATGGTCGTAGTTGACTGAATATATTTCCAGGGTTCCATCACGAATTAAACAAAATAAAACCTCACCAGTAAGTTGGTTGTGTCAGGAATACCCAAACGTCTTACTTGATTTAACCTCAATTCTTTAGAGAGAAGTGAAGTCTAATAGTGGAGGAAGCCCCTTAAGTTATCTTCGAGCTACAACTGTCGTAGATCACCGGTAAGTGCTCAATGTTGAAGAAGAGTAGGTGGTTACCAGCATATTTGTCAATCCCGGTTTTGAGAAGTATTCTCGTACAGGCGAAGGATCAAATTCCGCACACCACCCAGAAGAATCGGAATAAGGGAAACAATAAAAAAACTAAAGAAATCAATGTCTTAGTTGCGAGTCGAGTATTGATTGTAGAAACTTTATGTACCTAAGTACCAACCTGAAGGGTGTAATAAGTGTTAAATAGAACTTACCCCCTGTAGAGACGAGGGAGAGCATTTACATTTTAAGGAAACTTTTTATATCCGTAGAAACGAAAGACTTGACTGTTACTCCAGTATAATTTCACGTATATATTTGGGAATTAAAACCAGCGCAATGCTAAATGTAACTTTACAGTATAAATTTTTGTAAAAATTACAGCAAATTTCCCAAACGCAAGGTTTCCTTAAACGAACACTTTATAAATGGCGTTCTTCAAAAAGACACAAAGAAGATCGCCAGCTTAAAATGCTCTCTTTCCACCAATCCAATTATTAAGTTTTATCCAAAATTTTGAATGTGGTTCAACCTGTAAAAGCGTAGTTCCCACGTCTAATCAAACTCAAACTAGAGTAAGGTGTGTTGCCAAACAACCAGTACGATCAATTTTCAGTAATGGGATAAAATAAGAATACTAACTTGCAACGTAACAAGTTTTTATTTGTGCGAGGTTTTACAAGAAAAAGGTGTTGGCTGATAGAGATGTAATTTGGACCAGAACAATGGAAATTGCGGAAGTGATAAAAGGACGCTAAGAAACATCATTTTCTTGGTGCTATAACTTGCATTGTATATTAATATGCCGGTTCATGATAATATTTGGTCTAATTTAAAATGCTAATCAATTTTACAGTGGAAATTTCGATGTCATTGTAGTTTTGTCGTTTCAATTTTCAGAAAGTTTTTCTTGTAACTGGAATTGTTGGATTTGATTCAACCGGAGTTTCGCGCATGCAGGAGATAATATTTTTTAATTACTGTTATTTTTGTATACCTTGTGTTTCTTACGCAAGAAGAAGAAATTGATATTGCTTCTCCTTGACATTCGCGACTGCTGTTGAAGACATGACGCAGTATTATTTTGTTAGGTGTTAGGTTTGGATTTTGATACAGATTTAAACCTTGTACAGATCAAGAAAATTGAGTTAGAGAATTTTTCTGGTGACTGAATAGGTTAAGTGTATCATGGTTTATTTACCTAGAGGGTTGTTTCCGAATTATGTTGTATTATTTTTGAAGGCGTCCAACGATTCATTACAATTATTAATTAGAGAAAATCTGTTTCAATTTATTTAAATGGAAAACACATTGACGCACAATTTTAAATATCCGTTTGTCTAAATACGTAGTAATAACCGCCAGATTGGGAAAATCATAGGTCTAAAAAATATTGTTTTAAATAAGGTAGCGAACTTAAACCCCAGCATACAAAAAATATTGCGGTTTTGATCTGCACTATGTTAAAAAAATTTAGAAACACAAAATGATATAATTATTGTTTTTAGTTTCAGTTAATTGTTAAATAACTGCACTGTACATAGTTATATCTACCAATAATAATTTGTCATATTTCAGTAGACTGTGCCACATACTTTAATCTTGATTTCTATGTAGTTTTAAAAAAGTTGCAATATTCGAGTTCTCAGACCCAGAAATAGATATTGTTCACTGCAATGTTAAATTGTAATCCTAAATGTAGTGCTGGTAGTTCATCTGTATTTATACATTACATGAATTTCATGTAAGTAGGGAACAATAGAAAACGCGTATTCAATTTCCTAGAGAACGTAAAAGGATACATACTGGAAAATTTACAGCCGAATTAAACTCAATGCCTTCAGCAACTAAAGGGTGGACTGAATGGTGTAAAAGCACACCGTCGTACCTGTTTTGTAAAAGTGAATTTTTATCTGGCCAGATAAATCAACCAGTGCGGTGTATACTTTCTTCTCGCATATCATATACATTTGTTTTCTACGTTCGTTTAAAAACGCACAGTTTTTTGCATCATTTTTAGTGTAAATAGTTATCGTATGGTGAGTGCACTAGAAACGTCCGTAAAATATGGATTGCAAACAGAAGTAAATTTTATATTTTAAGTTATTACATCTTTGTTTCAAGCAAACTCTATCGGTATATTTTAGTTTTTTTTTGCCGTAAAATGTAATACTGATAACAAACAGGTTTCTTAGCTACTCACTAAATGCTGGTTTTTCGTTTTAAGTAAATAAAAAACAAGTGCGGATGTAAAAATAGTGTAATAGCATAAAACAGCAAAACACGCTAACAATGATAATGAATCATAATTAAATATTACATTGTTAAGAACTGTTGTATTTTTCCTTTTGTATGAACGTAGGAAAAACGTAGTATGCAACTCAAGCAAAAGGTGTTCATTGCACTTAACGTGCCGCTGTAATTAACGCTCACATTTTGCGCTTGTTGCATAATAACTATTTAACCGATTAGCTAATAATTTTGTTTTTAAAAACTGCAATAAAAAGCTTTGTTTAGATGTAATCTTCAGAGCTTTATTTAATTTAGATGTAAATGGTATGAAGAACAATACAGACCTTGATCGTTAGAGATTATTTTTAAGGATCAATGTGTAGCACTCGGTGCTCAAGAACGTATAACTATAGTTTTTAGGACACCTTTCCATAATTAATCTTGTTTGTTTGTGTGTAACACTGCAATATATACATATATATATATATATATATATATATATATATATATATATATATATATATATATATATATATATATATATATATATATATATATATATATATATATATATATATATATATATATAATCTCAATGGACTACACTTGCACATAAATGAACATAGAAAATTACAATTTACACTTACATATTTGATGCTGATGGAATATTATTTTCTATACCTGCCCAAGGTTTTATGGGTATTGGAAATGGTTATAGCGTAGAAGATAAATAGATGCATCCATACAGCTTAGAACTCCAGTAAAATTGTGTCTTTCCAAAAACCAAGCAAAAATGCTCTGACAATCACCTTACATAGTAACCAGCTACCTCAAGGGTATTAATTTCTATTTATGGGGATATTTGACATTGATCAATTCAATCTAAAATTCCATTATATTTAAATACTTACGAAAATATAAACGGAAGCTTAAAAATAATATATGTACTAGGAATTTTTTGTTTTACATTAAACATAGGAACAAATATTGCTTCAAATTAATTTCAACATAGATTTTTCATTTTGACATCACAAGTGAATCAGATATTACTGAAATTATGACTGATAATAAGGTGTGCCCTGAATTTAATTATTACAAATTATTAGTCTGTTAAAGGATATGGTATCTACTGACCACCTTCGAGGTCTTTATTTGGCATTTTCTACGGAGTTCTGACACTTTCTGTATCGATAATAATTACTGATGGTCAATACACCGACAAATACCAAACGTACTGACGTTCCGTACTGGGCATTAGGATTAGGTTCCTTTTCATGGTCACCACATGAGAATGGTGAATCAAATTTGAATGGCCATTGAAAAGGTTCACTGAGAGTCAAAAGCTAGAGGTAGGGTTCTTTTATACCATCAAAGCTGGCAGAATAAGATTGGAAGAGATAGCCGATACTGCTAGCAAAAACATTCGTATAAAAATAACGAATATTATTGCTGAATTATCAAGTACAGCAAGAATAAAAATAAAATAAGAGAACAAACTGTTAACCATCCAAACCAATACCACCTACCTCATCATGAAGGACTATACGATACAGTATCACGTGCGTCTTACAGAAAAAAAAAATAGAGATTGAAAACCGGATGAGACCAACCAGCACAAAATATTGTATGGAGGTGTCATATGGGACAATACCACTATATCTTTCTGTAAATAGGTATTCTTGTTATGTTAAGCTTTAGAAATGTTGTTAGTTGAAAGAGAGAATTTTTTTTGTAAGAATTAAAATTTACGTACAGTACTTAAAATAGATGTCTTCGATAAAATCCCCGTTAGTTGAAATTGTAATTGTATAAATTTTGCAAGGTTTGAAATTAAAAAGTATTTTGTTCCTGATAACGTCCAGGTTTAATGTCGTTGGAATGTGGTGTCTGAGATCTTTCTGAATGTAGTATACCGTATCGCTTTTGCTAAGTTTTGTCATTGTAGAATGGGAAAAATTTATTTGAGTTGCAATAAGTACTAAAGAAAAATAATTAAGCGATATCATTTTGTGCCTATTGCACAGAAGCTGACAATACAGTTTGCAGCATGGTGTAATTTCTATCTCTCGATTATTTTCGTATTTGAGTATCGCTTTTACTGCGCTTAAAATTCAAGCGATTCTTTTTTATGATAAGCTAATTAAGATTTAAGTAGGATGGAAAGGGTTAGAATTCAAAATGGCGATCTTAACGACGCTTCAGGCAGTCTAGCCCACGATGTAAGTGACGGCTCACGATTTTGTCTACGGATCGCAATGTATGCGAAAGGGGTTGGAACGAGTTAGGCATAACGGGGTGTATCGAACTACCGTGAAGTAATTAATCTCCGTTTCCGTATATGGGATAATATATATGTTCACCACATCCTCGAGTAACTTTTTAGGGTTCACCGTATTATCAAAAGTGACAGTTTCAGACATAGACCTAAGTGGCTTTCGTGTTTCTTTAAGAGCTTAGCCTCTGTGTGGAATAAATAGATTCACGTTAAGGAACGCTTTGTAAATAACGCAATGCTCGTCAATATGGTTAAATATCTGTGCATTCACAATAAATCAGATGAAAAATTAGTCACTTCTGTGTGTTTTTTTGTGGAATTAACTGTCGTAAATTTAGTTCGTGTAATTATGAACAGAAAGTTATCGATTGTGAAATATTATGTGGAGAACGTTACCGTAGAAATTCAACTATCGAATTCAGTACCTGGTAGAACCGTAGCATGACCTATTGTGTTGTAGTCTAGAGGAAGAATATTCTGTTGTTGTTTGTGCTACGTAAGGTAAACGTTTATTCTTTTATTTTTCTGGTGACAATAGTAAAGTGTGTGTTTTTTTTTGTGTTTATGTGAAGGATGCATTCGCTTGATTTCGTGTAAATTATTGTAGGAAAGCCTTCAGACAATTTAGAAACAAGCGTATTCATTCACACAATAATTCTTTATCTGTAAGTGTTGTGCATTGAAAGTTTATTTCATGCAAGTATACCAAAACTTATGTTACCGATATCATTCGTATTTCCGTTATATTCATTGAAAGGTAGTTACGGATAATATGGCCTTGCAAGCGCCGATCAAATTTCATTATTTTTTTTTGGGTTTCTTGTTTTGAATTGCAAAATTTAAGGTGTTCTTTTAAGTAACTCTACCAAAATGTAATATGTAAATAATACATGACCATTGTTAATGATTATAACTGTTTTATTAAGAGATTGAAATTTATATTTTTGGAAGAGTTGTAGTATTTGAGTTGTTTTATGAGAAGTGTCGAGATAAATGGTTTTACAGCGACAACATTCATTTATCGTTAATTTGGTTGTAACGTGTAAATTTCGTTCAGAAATTTTTTTAATGGGTTGGAATTTTTGTGCTTGTTGTTACGCAACATCCTGTATTTTAATTTCAATTTTAGTAAACTTGGCAACCTTGGACGTACTCTTTCCCTTTTTAAATAAATTTGAACATATGATAACTTTAAAATTTTCTGATTTGTTAAAAGAAGTCGCGTGTTTCTTTTTTCTTTCTGGTTCTTCAAACAGCAGACGCCATTTTGATAACGAAAAATTGCGTGCTAGAAACAAAATAGGCGGGAGTGATTTTTGCTGTAATTTTATGTGGAATTTGCTTAATAATGTTACAGTGTTACTAGATTTCTAATTCTCCACGCTTAATTAAACTACTGCTTATATGTAGTTTTCGTTTTCTACACGGATATATGATATATTGGTTTCTAACAAAAGCAAAAGAAAAAAAAACGTTTCAAAGTGAAGAGGTAAGCTAGTGACAAAAAGTAAAAGAAGAATAATACTATTAACAATAACTTCATTATTATTATTGTTATATTGTCAATTTGAAGTTTTGAAGTTATTCTTAACAGTATTACTCTTCTTTTACTTTTTATAATCCTCACGATATTGTCTTGATGATGAGGATAAATTTTTTCGAATAGCTTGACTAAATCTAAGTGTTTTTAAACTAATAACATCCTATACATCAGCTATGTCTGCTATCGGTATGTTGATTTCCATAAAAATTAACCCCAAAAATGAGACTATTCGCAACACCCTCGTATGCAAAATCACTGTTCGATCAACGACCGCCTAACAAATTATTATTAATTTTCTTAATTACACAAATAAAAAGTTTGCCTCGAGTAGGATTTGAACCTACGGCCTGTACTTTGCTAAAGTATCGTGCTAACCAACTGTGCCATCAAGGTGCAAGCCCCAATTAATGTAAATCTTGTCTTTATGTGTGTAGAACTGATGTAAATTCTATATATACTTATAATAACTTCATAATTACGTTACTTTATAATCTAAAACTTCTTTTAAAGTATCTTGCTGCCAAAATAAAAAAAAAAACAAACGCTCAAGCAGGGAAATCTTATTAATCATTACGTTAAAGCTTACTTATACTTCAAAAGGTTACTTAAGAAAAACTTGTATAATTCAATAAAATTTGATTACAAACTATGTTACATGCACAAAAAGGATTTAGGTGAAAACGGAGAAAGTGTGCTGTAACATGAGTTAAGGAATTAACCGGAAGCTCAGTCGGTCGGTTGGGCACTTGGATGCGTGGGCGTTTGGCGTAGGAAATTACACAGAATGATTAATAGGGCACAACTTATTCTAATCTTATATCGCGCTTTGATCAAGAAAAGGGCTACGACACAATAAGAGAGACGGTACAGTTAAAATAATGTTTAATGTCGGACTAAGTCCCGGAAATTAAAAGGTCAGACTAGGAAGTTAATGATAGACCGTAGATATAAACTGCACTACTGATCGTTTAACACACTACAGTTAATGATAATAAAAATTATATCCCAAAACAAATCATTTATATATAACTACCCAAATTCAAAAAAAGATGGATAAATAATATTTTCACAAGCGTCTTCTTAATTTTGTATAGCTATAGCGTTGGCAAACTAATGGAGAAATATTTATGTGAAAATCTGAACATTTATTTATAAGTTATGGTAGAAATGCACTTACCTTGCTGAGTAACGTTAAACGTATCACCTAAATTAACATGAAACCAATGAATGCACAAAAAAAATCAATTACTTGACATTGCTCGACATACAGCGTGACCCTAGAAAACTTACACCCAAAACCCTGTTAAAATTAATCACCTACAATAAACGGACGTTCCAGGAAGAGCTCTCCTTAAAACTGGTGTATCAGTTCAAAGTTAAACGAGTTACAATCTAACCCCCAAAATTAATAACAGCAACAAAAATATACTTAGATATCTACCATTGCTTTTTTCTTTAAACACAAACAAAATGAAATTTAACTGTAATTAATAGTAAAAATCAGACAATATATAAATCATAGGTAAGTTATCCCAGCAGGTGCAAGTGTTAAGTTACTACGATATCGAATCATACATAGCACCTCCCTTTTAACCAACAGAGAAAACCAGTTCATGCGGTTTCCAGGCAACACCGCTTTTTCCCGGATTATCGATAATTTTGGACGCACTAGTCACACATTTCACAAAAGAAAGCTGCAGCTTTTGGAGTTGATTTTAGGTCGATCTAACGTAAATTACTTTAATACAAAAATATTTCCTAAGTGAGCTGGAGCTCTTGGAAGATGGCGACCTAACATCGGTTTTTATTCAAACCTCTTTAAAATGGTTTCCCCTTAAATCATAGCGTTCTGTACATTTATTTAGTGGAATATGCCCAATCGTAAGGCGTGAATATGATTTTCTAGTTGTACTCATGAGTGGCTTGTTTGGGCGGGGCATTGTACATTGTTATTCATAACTTTTTTGTTTTTCAAAATTTCGCAATTTTAACATAAATTTAAAAAATTTTGATTTTTTCATAAAATAATGTTACTTTTGCCTGAAGTCGCTACGACGCACCGTTTTCGAAATAAATGGATTTGAACTTTTCATGTGTTAATCATACTTTTATAAAATTAACTAACGAATTGATTTACAATAAAATATCTTTCCCTTAAAACTTATTTGACACTTTAACCTCAACTAGTATCTGTATTATTAGTTATTTTGACGTTCACGCAATTGTTATTTTGTTTATTTTCCATAGCCATCTTTCATAATTGTAAATGAATTCGTTAGTTAATTTTATATATTGTAAATTAAACATAATTCTTATTCCTATAACAAATTTTAATTTATTATGATTCATAAATGCTTTACAATATGTTATTAGTGCCTATATTGTGTTTTATCATAACCATTCGTATATCTTATTGTCCTATTATTATATATTGATTAATATATTATTTTAATCCTCATATTGTTACTTCTTATTTTCATAAATATTTCCGTGATTTGAATGTATTCTCAATTTGTTGAAATATATTAAATGTTTAAGTTGACTATTTTCAAAAGTTTAAGTTCGCAATTTTTATATATAATAATTTCATATTTACAAACTGTTTAAATTGATGCTTCTATACATATTACTTTGTATAGTAGTATGTCGAAAGGAAAATTAATTTTACAATAGCCGACTATTTGAAAAATTTAATTTATTCATCCTTAAATGTCTGAATGACATTTTGAGGATCAAACACTTAATTTAATAATATTACATGTCAAACTGTACTTTCATAAAATCCTATTTTGGTAACATTGCATGCCAAAGAGACATTTCATTTTACAATTGTTGAATACTTTCAAAAATATAATTTGGTATCGTTTACACTTTCATAACGTTTTCACTTTCATTTTTTACCAATCGAAGACAATTGTTTTAGATCGGTACCCGTTAACGTTCGACATGCTTATAACGTTTTTTGCACGATCAGGATCAATAATAATTAATTAATGAAACAACAGGAATACTACTTTTTCATTCAAATTCTCGATTTATTATTTTTCACATGCATGGTTGCTAAGGTGATTGCTATGATGCAACGTTTAGTAAATAAATAGCTCTGCTCTCACTTTAAATATTGATTTGTCACATTGTTTGCATTTTGATTGATAGTATTCGATATTACTGAGCTATGATTGAGAGTGGTGAAAGTGAAACGGATGAAATAGAACAAGCATGTTCGTCCATAATACCAGAAAAACCCAAATATCGATATGAAAACAAATACAGAATTTTCAAGAAATGGTGTCAAGGTAAAAGTGTGAACATTAATGAGAAAAGTTTATTAGCATATTTTGTTCAAAGAAATGCACTACTAAAAGCCCCTGGAAGTTTATGGGCTGAATATTCCATGATAAAATCAACAACCTTTCTACATGATGGTATAGATATATCCAAATTATCCACTTTAATCGCTTATATTAAACGAAAAAATGTTGGTTATAGGCCTAAGAAGGCTAGCATTTTTACACGCGAGGATATGTTAAAATTTCTGACTGAAACACCAGATGAGGAATTTCTAATTTACAAAGTACATTTACATTGATTAGATTACCCGTGAAATGTGTATAATTATAAGCATTATTTTTAGGTAGCAATGATATTAGGGATATCCGGTGCCTTCAGAAGGGAAGAGTTGTACAATATTACTATAAATGACATCCAGGACCAAGAAGGGTTAATCATTGTGAAATTACCCTATACAAAAACAAATGTCCAGCGCACCTTTACTGTACTTAACAGACCCAACGACAAAATACCATATTTAGAAATTTTGCGTAAATATATCAAACTTCGGCCACCACAACTAAAAACAAACCGCTTTTTCTTACGATATTACAAAGGAAAAAGTACTGGTAAAGTAGTGAGAAAAGGAACAATCGGAGGCTGGCCATTTAAAATTGCTAAATTTTTGAATTTAACCAATCCCGAGAACTATACCGGTCACTCATTTAGGAGGACTTCAGCGACCCTTTTGGCTAATAGTGGTGATTAAAGCGCCATGGTGGTTGGCATTCCTCGACAGTAGCAGAGAGTTATGTAGAGGATTCTCTTCAAAACAAAATACAATTTTCTGAATAGATTTTGCATAACAATGCTGTAACAGTACGAGATTTAAACTCTGCACCAGTCTCAATTAGTAACGCAAAGGCCGTACAAACACAAACAAGTGAATTTTGTCTAAATAATTTAACAAGCTGTACTATTAATTTTAATATTAATAAATAATTTGTAGATTATCCGTAGATATTGTTACTATTAAATAACTTATATTGAAAATTTTCGATTAAACTTACTTACCGTTAAGCGAACGGTATTAAATCATTTACTTGCTAAAGTTGTAAGTTGTTGACAAACCAATAAATGCTACTTACTGTCATGGAAACGGGCATGGTAAACAGTCGAAAACAACTGATCGTGCAAAAATATTATTTTGGTAGAATTATATGTCAAAAAGACACTAAAAGTAAATATAATTTGGCAACACTTAATACAATTGGTAAATTCCAACACTGAGGTTAGTTATGTTATCTACTAAAATGTTGGTTGGTACATTTAAGTTTTTGATTGACAATTAGTAGTTAGATACTGAGGTTAAAAGTCTTACTTATTAAGATGTTTAAGTTGGTACTTACATTAATATTATATTGGTAACATTGCACGTCAAAAAGTTGAACGCTTTTAAAAATATAGTTTGGCAATATTTAAATATTTGATTGACATTTGATAACGTTAGATACTGAGGTTAATAAGTTTATTTATTAAGATGTTTAAGTTGGCACTTACATTAACATCGTTTTGCTAACATTCCACGACAAAAAGTTTGGCAACATTTAAAGTTTTAAATGACAATTGGTAGTCAGAAATTGAATTTAAAAATGTTACTTATTAAAATGTTTAAGTTAGTACTGTCGTAAATGTTAGTTTGGTAGCATTAAAGGTCAAAATGACAATTCCATTTAGCAATTACTTAAAATTACAAATTTGAACACTTCCGCACGTGAGTTTCTTTTTAATTTATTTTCATTTTTTCAACATTGCATATTAACTACATTCAAATCAAGTATTCAATGAAAATAAAACGATAATATAGTAGCGCGGGAGAGTGTCTCATGGCGGACTCGAGAATGGGGATATAATTATTACTGTGAAATGCATCTGTTTCCCTCATATCTTAGTGCGAAGTTCCCACTTAAAGAAAGACGCGTTTATAAATACGTCTGCTATATATTTTAAATGCAAGACTTAAAAACGTATGTCGATTACTAAAGTCAAAGTGCATGACGCTGTCAGATTTCTTGGCTATTTAACCTTAAATTATTCTTCGTATTTCGTTTCGTATAATCGCATCGTGTTTTGTAGTTATAATAATTTATCTTTCGCTTCCTAATTTATTAGTTTCCATTGCATTTGTAAACAACAGCTTTTTTCAACACTATTATTGTTAATATTCACTATTATGAGATAAGTTTATAATGCAAAATGTATTTCCAATTGATTGAATGCATTCATTTATTTTGCAGCAAGTAATGATGTCATTAAAAGGTAAATCTTTGAAAAGCCAAACTCAAGTAATTTTAATGAATATACTGCATTATTTCGAGATGGAACGCGATAACGGGGGGCCAAGTTTACCTTTAACTTCCATTACCCAGGTACCCTAATAATTTTCACTATTTAAATTTATATTTATGTAATATTATGTTGCAGCGAACTGCTCGCGCATGCGGCATTTCCGAGAAAACCGTAACTCGGACAATGGCAAGAATGGCTCTCGCTTTAGAATCTGGGAAATCGGCGCCGGATTCACATACGTGAAAGACGATTTGAAATGAAAAATTTACACCATGCATGCAACTGGTAAATAATTAAGAAATTATTTTTGAAATGGAGTTGATCACTGTTTAATGTTAGGCTCACATATTACTATCGAAAAACTCCAAACTGAACTTAAAGAAGATAAAGTATTTACTTTCAGTAAAACGAGCTTGAAACAATTGTTAAACAAAATTGAATTTGTTGTTGACGATGGAAGAAGGCGGTTAATGAAGCAGGTTTATATTGCTGGTGCTCGAGCAACATTTTTGCGAAAATATTTTGCCAATAAAAGTTGTGAAACTAGTTACATGCCCGTCTTTTTGGAGGAGACGTGGATCTTTATTCGAGGAAGCGTTCGAAAATCATGGCATGATAATGATTTGAAAAGTGCAAAAAACAAACCGCTAGGAGAAGCAAAACGGTAATTAAAATAGTCCGATTTGTTAAAAATATTTTTAACCGAACAAATTTTGGTTTTATCGTACTGAATGCTGGCAACAAGGATGATTTTATACCTAATTCATCATTGGTATTTTCCAGTAAAAGTAAGACAGCAGACTACCGCGATAATATGAACGCTGATTTATTTCAAAAATAGTTTCAAGAACAGCTTTTACCAAATTTAGAAAAACCAAGTTTGATCATTCTTGACAATGCCAGTTATTCTACATTAGTAGAAAAATTACCTTCAAGTAGTTGGAAGAAAGAAGATCAAGTTTTAAGAAAACACAAAATTCCTCATTCAAATGATATGCTGAAAGTGGAATTATTACAAATTGCCAAGGATTTACAAGTTCCAAAAATATATGCAAATGATGAAATCGCTCATCAACGGGACATCAAATTTTACGTTTACATCCGTATCACTGCCAATTCGCCAATTCAATCCTATGGAGTTGATATGGGCAAATTGTAAACAGTATTACAAGAAAAACGTTGGATTCATTAAACCAAGTAACTTGAGAACAGTGGCAAATGTGTATTTTACATTCTGAAAAGGAAATGAGCCAGTGGTGGGACGTTCAAAAAAGTGCTGAGAAAATGGTAAAACCTCTAGTAATCAATATCGGAGAGTCGAGTGAAGATGACAGTGGAAGCGAAGGTGATGACTTTTAATTATAAGATGTCCAATATTTGAATTTAAAGCAAAAATTAGAATTTTAGTTACTTTATAACATTGTAAGGAATTATGATATTTAACATATACCTCTGTAGCTGTAGTTAGGTTTACATTCGTTTTATGTATATAAATATATATAAATATATATATATATATATATATATATATATATATATATATATATATATATATATATATTTAAATAAGACAATTTTTCTTTAAAACTTGTGTAAATAAACGTAAAAATTAATTCAACGTTTCGGGAACGTCCTTTGTTCCCTTTGTCAAGAATTTATTGTATAGTATGTCCCCGGATCGACTTTAAAAGAGGGAAAATTCTCTTATTTTTGATTTCTCAGAAAATTTCATCCTTGATGATTTGCCCTGCTTATTTTCAAACCCCCAAAACACACATTACTTTCTATTTTACTCGTACGGTTCTCAAGATAGTATCATTTGTCTTGAAAAGTTGGACTTAGAATGTTTTTCCTAATTTTTAGAAGTAACTTTAGTAGGCGGATTTCATTGAAAAACACCACTGGCAGAAATTGTCAAATGTGATAATTCTGTTGAACTGCAAATTAATTCATGCTAATTTGAATTGTATGCTATAATGTTGACTTTACAACAAAGAATTTATCTAACTCAATGTTACGGAACTGGGAAAGAGTGCTATCGAGTTGTTATCAGAAAATTCAACCAAAAATACCCGGAGGTTGCCATTTCGAATGCCGGAGCAAAAAACTTGGTAACTAAATTCCTTCAAACAGGCTCGGTTTTAAACCTAAAGAAGCCAAAGAAGTTGTTCGATGAAGAAAATGCTACTACTGTTCTCGCCGTTCATTCCGCAACAGAAGTTCCATGGTTGTCTTTAAGAAGGAGCGCACTATGAATTGGGATAGGTAAATCTCATTTACAAAGAATCTTCAAAGAGAACAAAATTTTACCATTTAAGCCGCAATTTAGGCAAACTTTAGAGAACGGTGATGAATCCAAACGTCTGGATTTTTGTTTGGAAATGGGCAATAGTGTTTTGGAAGATTCAAATTTTCATAAACGAATAATGTTCTCCGATGAATCGACCTTTTCAACTAACGGAGTCGTTTCCTCCCAACATTACCGTTACTGGAGTAGGACGAATCCAAACTTCCGAATTCAGTTTGAAAAAAGTTAATGTGTGGTGTGCGGTTTCGTACCATGGAATTATTGACCCATATTTTTTTGATCAAAATTTAAACCGTTATTCATATTTGGAAATGTTGCAAAATTTTTTAACTGATAAACTGGATGAATTGCCATTGAACTACCAAATTGAAATGTTCTTCCAGCACGATGGTCGCCCTGCTCATTATGCCGGTACTGCTCGCCAGTGGCTCAATACAGAGTTCCATGATAACTGGATAGGAAGAGATGGTCCCATTTTATGGCCGCCGAAAAGTCCTGATCTCACAATAATGGACTTTTATCTGTGGGGTCGTTTAAAACAAATTGTGTACAGTGAGCAATTAGACAATGATGAAGAGCAATTGAAAAATAGGATACGGAATGCCGTCCAGTCCCTGTCAATCGAAGAAATAAGGGGCAGTTTCAATGAATTCAGAGCTCGCATTGAAATCTGTGCGGAAAAAGGAGGAGCATTATTCGAATAGAAAATTAATAGTTCAGTTTTTTGAGAATTTCATTTCATTTTACCATCAATTGTTAAATTTATTAATTAAAACTTGTGAGACCAATTTGATTTTTCCTTTGAAACAAATCAATTTTTTTTCAAGAAAAATTATATTATCTCGAGAATCGTTTGAGTTAAATAGCAATTAATTTGTGTTTTGGGGGTTTGGAAACAAGCAGGGCAAATCAGCAGGAATTAAATTTTATGAGAAATCAAAAATAAGAGAATTTTCCCTCTTTTAAGGTCGATCCGGGGACATACTGTATATATATATATATATATATATATATATATATATATATATATATATATATATATTTGGGATGGTTAGAAATAAGCATAATAAAGGGGTTAGAGTTTATCGAGCTTAAATTCTATATAGTATGCAAGTTTAAATAAAATTGAAGAAGTATACTGTTCATTATGAGAAAAAAAAAGTATACGGGTGTAAAAATATGGTTTTGATGTAACAAAACAGGCTTTTTGGGGTATGCACAAGGTTGTCATATTCATAAAAGCAATGAGTTATACCAGTAACATGTGAGAAAAGCCAACACGATTCATATTAGTGTGTACGGTTAGTTTCGTTTAACATATTTAAGTAATTTCACATTTTAATCAATTCATTTAAGCAATTTAAACACGTGACAGATATTGATCACGTGAAGTACGTTAATTCTAATGTGTAGAACATGTATAGTAATAGGTACAATGCATAAACTCTGCGAACTATAAAAAAGGGTTATGGTACGAAGACAGTATATTAGTAATTCAAAGACAAAGTGTTTAAATAGTGCATAAGAAGTGGTAGTCACTTAGAAACATAGTTAAGAACATGAACAACATTTGTGCAATGTGATATTTAATATATAATTACAATTTGTATACAAAAATCTACAATACGTGTTAACAATGGAAATGTGAAATGACAAAATTATGAACTATGGCGTACATCTAAACAGTAATTGTGTTAGATACATATATAAGAACATAATAGATAAACATTTCAAGTGATATAGGCGTTTAAAACGCAAGTTAAAAATAAATTATAAAAAGTTAGGTTAAGTACTGTAATTAAGAATTTTACAAATTTATAGTTTTTATAGGATAAGTTAAGTTCAGAATAAATGATGAAAACATACAATAGTAGGTTTCCCTAATTTCCACTAGGAAATTAACACTAAATATGTAATCTAAACATAAAATTAGAAAAGTTGGATTAACTACCTAAAATTAAGGTGTGAAAGTGGAAATTTTGTTAAAACTAGGTAAAATGGGTTGAAATAGGTGTATTCTGACAGTTTTTTATGTAGAATTTGAAAATGTAGTTAGTTTAGTTGTAAAATATAAAATTTGTTAGATATAAGTAAATTTAGATTTTAGTTTGTCAAACCGTACATTTTCGAAGCGAAGTATAGCATGTGGGGTGTCTTTTTATGCAGGAAGTTTCCAAATTTGTATTTAAAAAGCAAATCCAATTTGATTTGAGAAATATATGGCATAATTTATGTTTTAGTTAATTTAACAATTTTGCTTAGACCAATCAGATGATAGCATCTTTTGTGTGTAATGTAGAAAAAAAATTGAAAATTTTGTATCCATGAGAAAAGTATAAAAGGAATTTCTCCTGATTTTTCACTCTGTTTCTTTTCCTTGACTTTGTAGTTTCTGTGACTAACGAATCACAGCTTTTGTTAACATGTAAGTTAAAATTTTCGTTAACATTATCGGATATGAAACGCGGTTAACGTAAAGTCGAGATTTCAGAAACAATTGCTTTAACGTATAACAAAATTTAAAGCTAAGATTACCGATTATAATTGTCGATAATATTGTAATTGTTTCATTTCGAAATCGTGTTTAAACATCGGGTGCTGTGCATTTTTTTTTATGTCAATAAAGTCCTTCGGTTATTTTGGATGTGATGTTTATTTTTTTAAAGTGATGGAGATTATAAAATAAATTTAACTTCATAATGGCATCTAAAATAAAAGTGCAAGTAAATAAAAACAAATTATATAAAAATAAAATACAAGTTAAATCCGAAAAATTATTGAATATTTAAACTAACATTTAGATATACAAATAAAATAAAATGCTTGTCTGTAAGTATTTGAGCATATTACATAAATACATCGTATTTACCACGAGGAATGGTTATCACCAGTTAATGGATTTGGATGAAGTTATGGAATATAAGCAGCACCAGTTTCAACAGCAAGGCAGTATCATCGATACATGGAAAGAAGTCTACGTCCAATTTTTTAATATGAAACAAGCCTAACGTGACCATTCTTTCTGAAAAGTCAATGAACAGGTGTAATTATAAAAATAATAATTTTACTTTGAACAAAATCAAAATTGTACTCACTTATTTTAGATCCTTTGGTGAAATTTTGACAGACTGCATTTATTTATCTTAGTGAGAACGCAACGCATGCCTAATTTGTGCAAATTCAACAAAGTCTGTTTCATATTGAAACTATTAATTACAAAATACAATTTAATTATTAATAATATTTACATGTGTGAAATGAAATTTCTTTTGATTTCAGAAAAGATTTTAAAAGAATATAAATTTTATAATAATTAAAAAAGTAAAAGAAATATTTTTATTTGATTTACCAATTTAATTAAGTTAAAATAATAGAACCCTATCCACAAGTATATACTATTATAATAATTTAATTAATATATCAATATATAATTTTCACGTTAATGACATATATATATATATATATATATATATATATATATATATATATATATATATATATATATATATATATATATATATATATATATGACAAACTGTAAACTGAGATTTTAAAATCGGTTATATTATTAACTAATAATAAATCTCATTTTTAACATCCAATGCAGTGTATTTATTTATGACAAAATCAGTTATTTATAAGTATCTTCGATAACCAAATTACAGTCTTGACTCTTTTGACGCAGTGAGATCTATCGGCTAAAACGATCCTCCGCAATTAACCAAACTTTTCGCACTTCATTCAGGCACTGCCTACTGCTAGCTAATTCGTTTCTTATTGAAAAGAATTGATATAATTAATTTGTAAAACAGATCCAAAACGAAATTTTGTTGGCCCGGTCTCGGTTCTGATAATCGTTTACAGTTGTACAATATATTTTATCATATGACTACCCACACTCGGTGGACTTTACATTCCAGAATAAGTGCGAACAGACCCTAAACGAAATTCGACTTTATTTATACGAGTGGGTGGGGATTTTTGAGATTTTAGGATGCTAAATTCGCGAGATTTTCCAACAATAATTTTATTTAAATTTGACAACGCTGCTTAAATTTGAAAATAACCTGGAAATATTGACGATGTTTTGTTGAAATTCAAAATTACTAACCAGGTACATGAAACAATAAGGACATAAGTTTTTGAAATATTAAACCATGCTTTACTAATAAATGAGTCATAGGACACCTCTTGCCGGCCCGGCAAGAGGTCTATACTCTATACCATTTTAAACAGAATATACATTTTCGATAAAATAAAATAACCACGATCAAATTACGTTCAGATGTATTCTAAAACGTATTGTTACTCTAGCATGATTTTAAATGCGTAGCATTTACATGTCCACGGAACGACGAATTCCTTTTCTAACCTAACTAAAAAAAGCATAATTTTATCATTTTTCACAACTAAAAATTTTTTTAAGAAAAATTTTACCTTTACATAAATATCGTAAACGGTTATTGGGGTGTGTTGTGTCCATAGCGAGAAGGCGAAGCTTCGTAGCTAGTTTAATTTATAATAAACAAAAAATGTATGTGTTTACTTATAAATATGTAGGTTATGTATTATGATGGTAGTAATTATAATCAAACCATGCCCTAAATTATAACAATTCACTGTCGCAGCAAAATATTTTTGACTCTATCTATAAAATTTTTCTAGTTTAAAATATAAGAAACACTGAATAATTTTCAACTTTCTTTGATATTTGATTGAAATTTATCTATCTGCCGATAGAAGTATTAACTAAAAGATACTTTGTTAATTTAATGTGGCTTACGTCGCCTAAATCTTAGTTCGAGTAATTTTAATAATCAAACTATACCTAAATGTGTAACTTTTGTACAATTTATTTAAAAAAAAACAAGTATTTATTTATAATTACGAAAGTAAGATTTAAAAATATACGAAAAGATTTTAAAGCATTTAGGTCAATTAATAGTTGCTTAATTTAAGCGCAAAGAATCTAAATTGTATAAAACGGATGCGCTCACTATAACAAAATTTATGATTATGAAGAATACCAAAAATACTTAGTTCAACTAAAGAATTTATTTGTTCTTTGGTTAGCCTCGTTATTCGCCGATGATGTAACTTAGCTATTGAAACGCGTTCGGTCTTATTTATTTTACTTATGTGGTACATGGCTGTCTTTTATGTGTTCAATAAAATATTAAAATATAAGTGAAATTAAAAATTAAGAATTGTCCCCTACACCTCTAGATTTCTTAATAACGGCAAAGTGACTTGATAGTGCAGAAGCATACATAATTGTAACTGTAGCAGCAGAATATATGTATTTGTATTTGTTGTCAAACTACGGATTGTTTATAAAAATCATAGTCTAGATAGCCCACTTTCACTAAATTAGCTCAAAATCTTAATGCAAGCTGAAATATCAAAGTAGTTCAACCGATGTTTATAGTGTCAATACGATTTCTGTTATAAACGGATAATGTAGAACAAGGTTCAACTATATTTACGCTTCCACTTAAAATTTTCCTATTGTGTTCGGAACTATCGGCTCATGCTTTATTTGTTGCGAAAGTAAAATGCCGTTTGTTATTATTTCAAATCACATTTAGAAAATAATTTAGCAAAAACGTCAAATTTGTATTGCTGTAAATAATTAAAAAAATATATTACTAATCTTACGGATTTCTATCCTGCCTCATCTAATAATAAAGAATGTTAATTTAAAATTTATTTTAAATACAGCTGCAATATTTTTTTAATGCAACTAACTGTACCAATAAATAAGTAAAAATACAAAAGTTCAACTGTGACTGGAATAAAAGATATTTTAATCAACGGAAACCCAATACTTTTGTAAATGGAATTCCCGACGCTATCTAAACAAACGTCTCCTAACAATCCTTGAAACATTCTAAAACTCTAAAACAGTTCAAGAATAAAATCACAGGGAAATATTGGATTCTGGTCCTGAAAAACCGGAATTGGGGGATATCATTATTTGGTCAAAGGCTTTTCGACATTCGTATTCATCTCATGCCCGATGGACTAGTTAGAAACTTCTCCAAACTTGAGGGCTGCGAATAAGTTAGAAAAGCGTCATGATTCTCAGACTATAAACTCAATTTTATTGATATAGTATTCACATAACAGTTCCATAAAAGAGAACCAATTTATTTCGTTTTTACCCACTGCCAAATAATTTATGCAACAAAATTTCGAATGACGTTTTAGTAGCATACTAATCTTCTTACGCATTTGTGGATTACATAATTAAAATTAATTTTCCATTAGTGAGTAACATCCTGGTAGTTATAGCCGGTTGTAAACTATAAAGCTAATACCCCAATACGTTTTATGATTTAAACCGTTTCACTGATTTCGACTAAACAACCCTCTTGTGCACAATGGTATTTAAATATAGCCTTTAACATTATTAAACCTAACTCTACTAAATTACACCAGTTTAGCTAAAGAATCCAATTTGAATGTTCGAATGTTAGGTTTACGTTGATGTAGATTTAGGTCTGATAAATAAAGCAAATCAATATCCTATACCCTAGTATTTTAAATTAATTTTCTTATTGAAATACGTTTGGAGTATCCGTTTGTTATTGCATTTCTTTGAGCTTTGTACTTCTTATTCTCAATTTTTCTTTCATAGGATTTATTCAAGTACTTATCCAATATAAAAGGTTTAAACTTTTGTAAATAGGATTTTTTTTTAAGGTATAGAAGCTTAGAATATATCAATTTAAAGAAAAAAATTTTATATTAAATTAACTACTATACAATTTGCAGATCAGAAATATTTTTTAGAAATGCAGTTAGATTCAATATAGATATTAAATTTTCCTAAGAAACGCCAAAATTATATAGTCCAAATATGAATTAACTAGTGTACAGTCCGGCCGGCGAGAGGTGTCTTATGACTCATCTTTTAGTAAAGCATGGTTTAAGATTTTAAAAACGTATGTCGTTATTGGTTCATATAGTTGGTAATTTTGAATACCAACAAAACATCGTCAATGTTTCTAGGTTATTTTCAAATTTAAGCCGCGCTGTCAAATTTAAATAAAATTATTGTTGGAATATCTCGGGATTTATCATCGTAAAGGTCTTAAAAATCCCCATCCACTCGTATAAATAAAGTTGAATTTCGTTTAAGGTCTGTTCGCACTTATTCTGGCATGTAAAGTCCACCGAGTGTGGGTAGTCATATGATAAAAATATATTGGACAACTGTAAACGATTATCAGAACCGAGACCGGGCCAACAAAATTGCGTTTTGGATCTGCTTTACATATTAATTATATCAATAATTTTCAAAAAGAAACGAATCTAGCAGTAGGCAGTGCCCGAATGAAGTGCGAAAAGTTTGGTTAATTGCGGAGGGTCGTTTTTATCCGACAGATTTCACTGCGTCAAAAGGGTCAAGACTGTAATTTGTTTATCGAAGCCGCTTATAAATAACTGATTTTGCCATAAATAAATACACTGTATTGGATGTTAAAAATGAGATTTATTATTAGTTAATAATATAACCGATTTTAAAAATCTCAGTTTACAGTTGTCAATATATATAAAAAACGAATGTAAACTCAAGTACAACTCCAGAAGTATATGTTAAATATCATAATTCTTTACAATGTTATAAAGTAACTAAGATTCTAATTTTTGCTTTAAATTCAAATATTGGACATCTTATAATTAAAAGTCATCACCTTTACTTTCACCATCATCTTCACTCGACATTGATTACTAGAGGTTTTACCATTTCCCCAGCTCTTTTTTGAACGTCCCACCACTGGTTCATTTTCTTTTCAGCATGTAAAATACACTTTTACCACAGTTCTCCAGTTACTTGGTTTAATGAATCCTTCCATAGCGATAAAACATTTTCGTCCCTGAAACCTTGCCTTCCAACCTTTTGTTGTAATACTGTTTAGAATTTGCCCATATTAACTCGATAGGGTTGAATTGGAAGTGATACGGAGGTAAAAGTAAAATTTGATGTCCCCATTGATGAGCGATTTCATCAATTGCATATATTTTTGGAACTTGTAAATCCTTGGCAATTTGTAATAATTCCACTTTCAGCATATCATTTGAATGAGGAATGTTGTGTTTTCTTAGAAATTGAAGATCTTCTTTCTTCCAACTACTTGAAGGTAATTTTTCTACTAATGTAACTGGCATTGTCAAGAATTATCAAACTTGGTTTTTCAAAATGTGGTAAAAGCTGTTCTTGAAATCATTTTTGAAATAAATCAGCGTTCATATTACCTTGGTAGTCTGCTGTCTTACTTTTACTGACAAATACGAATGATGAATTAGGTATAAAACCATCCTTGTTGCCAGCATTCAGTACAATAAAACTAAAATTTGTTCGGTTAAAAATATTTTTAACAAATCTATTTTAATTACCGTTCCCCTTCTCCTAGCAGTTTGTTTTTTGTGCTTTTCAAATCATTATAATGCCATGATTTTCGAACGCTTCCTCGACTAAAAATCTACGTCTCATCCAAAAAGACAAGATCGTAACTAATTTCACAACTTTTATTAGCAAAATATTTTCACAAAGATGTTGCTCGAGCACCAGCAATATGAACCTGCTCAATTAAACGCCTTTTTCCATCGTCAACTTTGAATTCAAAACCAATTTTGTGTAAAGGGAAACAGATGCATTTCACAGTAATAACTATATCCCCATTCTCGAATCCGCCATGAGACATCTCTCCCCGGCGCTACTATACTTAACATTTTGTAACAACCTTTTTTTGTGGTTGTATTAAAAAGTATATTAATTTAAGAATCGTTCATTTATTTGGCGTAATATTAGAAAAGTTTTTAATTATTAATATGTGGAATTGAGAAAGGCAATTTAATTTGCATTTTCTAGAACATATCTTTTGGGTGTAATATTACATAAATAGTTATAGTTCCCTTTCTTAAAAAATTGGATTTATATCATTGTATCCGCGCAACGCGTGAAAACTTTTAGGGGGAAATACTCATTTGAGTTATTCTGAAAGCTTTTTTTTTTAATTCACTTAATGCTGAATGTTACAGCAGTAAGCATGGTTTTTACCTAACTTTTTTATTAGTGCCATCAGATTTTGGTGGTAAGTTATTTTATAATTCATTATATTTAAAACTAAAACCTTTGCTTTTTTTAGGCACTTAGTTTGCACTTATTTGCACTCCTATTTCATTTATTTGCACTCATATTTGACTTATATTTTACTTATATTTTACTCATATTTTTTAATGCATACTTTTATATGGCATTTTTATAATAATTATTTTTAATGGCACTTATAAGTCAATAATTTACTATTCTATTATTTTAAATGGAAATTTTTACTTGAATTACATTTTACTACGCAAGTTCTACATACTTTTATAAATAAATTTGGCGAATTAAACTTCAAAGAAATTCAATAAAGTTATGGACACAATATATTAAGGATAAATAAGCAAGACATTGACCTCACCAAGTTCACCATTCTGCTTCATAGTTACCAGTTACAGTTTATGTACCGAACAGTTCAAAGGTAATGTTTTTATATAATTTTAGAATAGTATAAGACTTATGATTTTTTTACCTTTTCAATCAGATATTGAATAAACTTAAGTATATCACGTTATTTTATTTTCATTTTGATTAATGTTGTATTATTATTAACAAACTTGGTTTAGCTGTTCCAATAACGTAACGTATATTTAAAAATAGCTTGGCGCCCAAAGTATCATTTTATTGTTTTTATTTACATTACATATTTTCCTTATTAATTAAGTATAAGTGAAAATAATTAAGCAGATGAGAAGCATGCAGTATTTCAGGTATGTTAATTAAACTCAGTATATTAGAACTCTCCCTTATCTTAATTTACCGATTGAGCCGACGGCAGTAGCGATTATTATTTGGTAATTTGTTATATTAATTAACATCATTCGATCAATTACAATTTGTTTATTACATCATCGCTTTTGTTTTAATGTTATAAGTTGGCCCAGTTTTAGTGTTTATACTTTGGCAGCCGCTTTTAATGTTACAATTTCAACCCCATTTGGAGATTCAACTTGTTTAACACCTACTATTGAAAAAAAATGACCATAACTATATTCTTATTTGTCAATAAACTACGTTACATTAGGAATGTGTTGTAATTATTAACACGTTGACTGCGGCGTGATTTTGGTGCGGAACCATCAACGCTGGACAACTTTTTCGATGAGGTTCACTTAAATTAGTTTGTGATAATTGAAATTACTCATTCTGATCATTTTTAACACTTTTTCCTAAAAAATTCTATATTTGATATGAACACGCGGATCTGCGTTGTCAGCATCTGAAATGAAAATTGTATGTTAGGGGCTGATCAACGCGGATCCGCGACGCGTACAATTTAAACTCAATGTTACTTAGAAAAGTCATTTTATTGCACATTCTAAAAACATAATATAAATTCTAATAAAAAGCGTACCTATCGAACACAAAACAATAGGAACAAAAAATATTTCACTTAGAAAACTAAGACAACAATAAAAATAAATATGTAAATAAGCTTCTTATCAAACACAAACGGCTGCTGATAAAATAGGAACAAAAAATATTTCACTAAGCTAACAATAAAAAATAATACTATAAACAAACTACTTATCGAACATAGAGACCGTTTTTTTGGTATCAATAGAAACGTAAAATAAATTCTAATGATAAATATCAAAATAATAAACTAACTTATCGAACACAGAAACTGTTATAGTAACAATAGGAAGAAAATATTTCACTTAGAAAACTAAGAAAATCCTTCTTGATAGTGATAATCCTGGAAGCACTGTACGCATAATGCAGGTCTAGAAGGACAACTCGCACATTCATAAGTTGTATCGTTTCGAATTGTCTTTCGGGCACACATTTTACATGCTCTCCTATTGGTCTCATTTCTGGAATTCTTTCGTGTTATTTCCGTTTGCACATGTTTTGATTTTAATTTGCTTGATGATATTTTTATTTCGATTTTTGCAGAATTCAGCAAGTCACGTGTAACGTCTAGTCGAAAATAATACAGCGAGAGTTTTTTTCCCGAATATCTGTTGTAAAACACATGGGCATTCAATAAAATCTGCTGAAGAAAAAGCAGTCCGATTTTCTTGTACCACCGAATAGTTTTTCGTTCACAAGAACAATATGAAAGCATTTGATCCTTTTTATCAATTCCACTCATACTTTCATTGTATTTAACAATCGGGAAAGGCTTTATTTTCTCTCCGCCCTTACGGTTTTGACACTGGATCATATTATTTTGGAACTCTGTTGAAATATATAATACATCGCGCCTATCCTTCCAGTTTACAACTACTACACCGTTATTATACCTGGCTACAGTTTGTCCTTTTGTTAGCTTCGCCTTTTCCACATCGACTGGATTTCTTTTTCTCTTCACTCGTAAAGTTCCAGTACAATACGTCTTCGGACAAATCAACACTGTTATAAAATTTGTCCATAAATAACGCGTGTCCCGAATTTGGGTGATTCTGTATTAAATCCATAACTCTTCTTCTAGGATGGCTTTTACCGCTTTCCATATCTGTTCGTCCAGTATAAACACTTACATGCAGAACTAAACCATCAGGTTCAGTAAGTTCATAAAGTTTTATGCCATATTTATGACGTTTGTTCTTTATGTACTGGCGAAATGCGAGCCGCCTTCCGCGCCACAAAGTCATCGATTCATCAAGATATAAATTTTGTCGCGGTTAATAATTTTCGAATATTTTTGCATTGAAATGCTTTACGATAGGCCTTACCTTATATAACATTTCGTTTGGCACTTCTTCACCGGTCTTAGGATTAGTAGCAAAACACAAGCAGCGAAGAATCAATAGAAAGCGATCTCATGACATGAATTTGGAAAAACACGTCAAATTAAATAATGGATCCGTTTTTCAATAGTCTGCAAGACGGTTTGTTTTCCATGTGCCCACGTGAAGAAAAACTCCGAAAAATACTTGCAAGTCAACTATAGTCTTAGGCTTCCAAGTTTTTGTTCTTCATTTCTCGCTCACTCCTTCTAAAAACGTTTCCACTACATAAAGGTTAGTCTCTTCTATTATAAAATTGTAGAATGTATCATCCACTATAAAGTGGAAAAAATCTATCGGATTTGGACCTGGAACAGGTCTCAATAATCCTGCATTTCTAGAAAATTGAATATTTTTCATTTCACCGTCGTCTTTCCAATCATTTGGATTTATGGACAGAGGTTGTGGTGCTACTAAATTATTTATTACTTCATCATCGGACTGATCTTCATCTGATGAAGACGCGTCATCCATATCTGCTGCTTTATTTTAAGGTGCAGATAGACTAGCGAGTTACTTGCGACAATCTCGCGCGAGTGACTTGCTGAGGTATTTACATTAGCACCAATAATTGCTTCAAGTTAAATGTCGGGAAAATTGGCGAGTTCAGACTTCAGCAAGGTGTCGCATTCCTCTTTAGACATGCTATTATATGATCTCGCCCACGTTTAGGTTTTTATTCGTCTCTTAACACCAGAGTACCCGCGCTCGTTTAATAACAGATACACCCATGCGTCGGGGATTCCCGTAATACTGTATCACTGTATATTCGTGATCGTTGCTAGCATGCAAGTACGTAAATTCTCTTTTATTTTATTTTGCCACCATAATTTTCTTTATACACCTCCAAATGCGGGCGTAATGTGGTCTTTATAGCACGGAAATGTCATTGATGCTAAGCAGCATGATTGACAGCACATGACATGATATATAATAGCAATGTCCCAGTATCTTAGTAACAACAAATTAGCCCACTGTCGACTTTATTTCACTGCATTTGCATTTAAAAACTTGCCGAAAATACTGAATCCTTTTAATATTTTACTATCTACTTTTGCAGTTGTTGACTTTCTTATATAAGATCAATATAAATAAAAAAATAGGGTAAAAATACATACCATAAATAAGAAAAAGCATTATATAATAAATACTAAAGATAAATGGTATACAAATACGCAAGAGAATGAATGATTAACAAATTGTGAATAAAGTAACTTTTACTTAGTCCATTTGTTCCAATTCATGTTCATGTTCAGTTTCTGCAGCTAGTTGCATTTTACGGTAGTATGTTCCTTGCAAATGTGCCTATTACATACTGAACACAACGTTTTAGTTTTGCGGTTCTTTTTTGATGGACATAAAGCACATCTCGCTTCTGTTACATTCTGCTGTTGAGGTACACTGCATTTTTCTCTATCTCCAGCATTTCACAGTCTCAGTTTCACCGACTGAGGAATGTTTGTTTCATAAATTCGTCTTTTGCCTTGTTCACAGACTAGCGAAAGGCCAAATGACGGCAAAAAGTCTTGTCTCTTCACCTTTTGCCTACCGTTTTCCTGGAATATTACGTAAGAATTCACTCCAGACGCGTTGAGCAAAACATAAAATATTACCAGAGGCCACCTATTTGCTTTTTTTGACAGAATTTTATTTCTGAAGTCAATAGTTCAAGACAACACCATATTTTGTGGAATTGTTGGTAATGATTATTTCCGGTTTTGATACTTCTCCGCTTTCAAGATTAATTGCATAGTCATGCTCATGATGAAGCGTTGATACTAATAATAATATTTTGCTTGCCTTTGCACTGCAGGAAGTAATCGTACATTCATTAGTAAAACCGAACATGGAACTCTTGAGCGGTCTTCTCACTGATTTCAATTTCCATTTTTATTCTTCCGTAAAGTACCCACTAGAGTTAGTCTTTTCCCAAAAAGATCTTTAGCAAAAGGCACAGAGGTAAATAAGCTATCGTCACATTCCGACCACTTTCTTCAATGTGATTTACCATACGCTTGACAAGTTCCCTACTTCGGGAATCGACCCAGTAAGGTCCTGGAGGCTGATTACGAATAAATACCTCTAAGTTCGAACAATAATACGTTTTGGCGTCGTAACATGCCCGTACCTTTACGCCGTATTTCTCCTGTTTGATCGACATATAAACACGAAAACTGCACCTCCTGCGAAAATTTGGCAGCATTTCATCCACCGTAACATAAGGGCCGTGGCTATAGTAAGTCTTAAGTTTTTTCACAAATTGTACAAACAGTACTCTTATACAGTATAATTTCTCTACCGATTTTCTAAGCTGTCTATTCACATCTAAAACATCGTCAAAACCGATCGTGTTGGGTAGGAAACGGAATCGATTTTTACTCTGAACTAAGCGAAAAAATTCTATTCCCGTTCCATTATTATTCTTACTACATTTCTGTGATTCGAATGACAGTAACTAGCAAATAATAGTAATCCTATAAAGGCCTTTATTTCAATTAGGTCAGTCTCACGGGCGTCTCTGGGTCTGTACGCATAATTTGGCTGTGCACTTTGAATTTTTATGTTCGTGAATTCTACGATCTCAATGATCATTTCCTCAGTAAAAAAGTTGCCAAATATTCTGAATATTCGTGAGATTCTTCGCCTCGTGTTTAGGCCCAGGAAGTTCTTTGATGATATTTTCACGCCTAGTACGCTTGCGTTTTCTGATAGGATGCATATTCCAAACCGTTGCGCTATATTTACCTACGTACGTCGGTTCACTAGCATCATCTTCAGGCTCGCAACTTTCTACTGAATCGCTCCCTTCTTCAGGGTGTGCTACAATATATTGTTCCTCAACATCACTGCAGCCTGACAAAGGTACCTCATCATCTTGTAGTTGTGAATATTCGCTATCAGGAGCTTCCTGATCTTCGTCACTGAACCCCTGAACCATTCGTAATATTTTTAACCCAAGGCTGCCTTCTATCTTTGTCAATACCCACACACATACACACACAGAAATCTAAAAACTAAATACACACGCAAAAGTGCAAAAAAAAACTACAAAACTAAGTAGAATACGAAAAATAACAACGATGGCCACAGGACGGGGATTTACTATTTGCACACCCTGTATATATATATATATATATATATATATATATATATATATATATATATATATATATATATATGTTTCTATTTAGATTTCCACAAGTATTCATATTTAAATAAGACAATTTTTTTAAATTGTAAATAACGTATTAATTCAACGTTTACGTCTTTGTTCCCTTTGTCAAGAATTTATTATAATTTATTCTTGACAAAGGGAACAAAGGACGTTAAACCTGAATTAATTTTACGTTTATTTACAAGTTTTAAAGAAAATTGTTTATTTAAATATATATATATATATATATATATATATATATATATATATATATATATATATATTTTAGGACGCTGTTGAATTGAATTGACTTCCCAACCTTTATTCAACACTGCTTTGAAAAATAAATTAATACCAAATTGAACGACAATCCAACGAAACGGTCGAGTGTCATTTAGACTTCGTTAGCGCTGGAAATGTTACCAATAAAACTAAAGGATTGTTTCAACAACGAGAATTCCATCTACATGTCTTTCGTGTAGTAAGTTTTGCTCTTCAGGTAAAAACATTAGTAAAAGTCTTGGTACACCTTTATTTTCCCCCATGACATTTTTAACGAGTTTATAGTAGCAGCTGACTCTGTAGATGCAGGTTATGGAAAAAATATGCGACTAGTCAACATTTCTTCATACGCTATGGAGCTAATTCATTTTCAACAGGCCCGTAGAATCAATCATCAATGTGCTTCAAAATGAGCCAGATGGTATCTTTATTATAGCCTTAAATACCTATTGCACCGGTCTAATACCTGCCCAATTTAAGCTTTATTCGATCTCTATGCTTTCTGGGGAAGTGTTACCCTGCCATCAGCTCCATTTTATTTAATATCAAGAAAAATCAAACAAAATTTGTTTCCTTGAATCTAACAACCTTCTAAGGAATCATCAATATGGTTTTAAGCAGAGTCGGTCAACAAGTAATGTGTAACCCAAGTTTAGAGTAATGCATTAGACAGATCCGGCGAAACAGTTGTCGCTTTAGATGTTTCAAAGGCATTTGAAAAATTCTTATTTCACATTGAAAATCGTCGCACACCTTCGTCTTGAGAGTTGAAACTTTGTACTAACACGCGCTGTAGAAATTTCTATAAAAACTTTTTTTAGATTTAGGCATCATTCAAATATGTAAATTAACTCTGAAGACCGTTACGTATAATTGTAGTTGGGGTTTTCTAACATTTTTTTTAAGTTTAGGTATGCGCGCGTGCAGGTAGCGCAGATATCAAAATACCAACTTATAGATCTTAAGCATATCCAGTAATTATGTTCTATGAAATTTCGTGATGCTACACCTAATTTGGCGATAAACAAATTGCTAAGGTACAATTCAAGTGTTAGTTCAAATTGTTTCAATGTCTGAATAACGATTAATTTTATAAGAAAATGTGTAGACATATTTAAAGAAAAAAACAATTTTACATAATATTCCCTTACCAAGTTTCTTAATATAAAGCAAACTAGCTCTAAACATATTGAAGATGCTTAAATTTTTTTATAGGTATTTTGTAGAGGTGGGCGGCTTTGGAATTTGAAAGTTAGCACATATATGTCTATTAACGTCTATCTGTCTTAAAGTTTTAAATGCCCATCTGACATAGATTATTGTTTTTTTTTGTTTCCTATTTTTATTGTGAACGTATTAAAAATGTTATTAAAATTATTTTACTTCTTTTAATTTCCACTTTGTAGGTTAGAAGATTGTGTGTTCTAGAGCAGATCTTACTGATTAGTAATTACATTTAGCTTAACCACAAATTCGTGTTAGTTGTACTTTTCAAGTTAACTAAACGTTATTGTTTGACGTCTCTATATCTATTCTAAATTCATTTGAAGTTATTTCTGATTTAAGCCCTCATATTATAACTTCTAGATCTTATTTAGTGAAAAATGTGAACCACTCTTCTTTTATATTAGTCACTTTGGCTTAAGTTAACGAACGAGTAGATTTTTATTTTGTATTATTATACTACCTATGCCATATTAGGGTTAGTTTTGCCGCAATAATCCTGTTATTGCCAAAATGAATTATCCTTTGTGTTTAATTACCTCCGCTTAATTACTTTAATGAATTAACGCAATTCTACAGAGTGATATTTATTTGACACCAGTGGATTCTGTTTTATATATACTTGTTGAGTTAAATGCTAAAGTTTGAACCACTGAGCTAATTATACCCGGTATTGTTCTATAAGTTTTGATGGAATAGATTTTATTTGGGATGTTTTATAAAATTTTGGTGTCGCTCACACTTAACTTAAATTATATTGACTATTGTGCTGATTATCTTTTTTTTTTATTCCTTCTAACTTACATTCGCTACTACCTTACGCTATTACTTATCCAGATAGGTGCTTAACATTCATTACAAGACTAAGAAGGACGATATGCCATACAAATAAGATTTTTTCTATCCAACGCTGGTAATACATGTAAAACCCATGAAGGCACTACGAATTAGAATTATTGACCAAAGCGTAAAGCAAAAGTACTGATTTGTTCAATTTAAGCTTTATTGGTTTCAGTAGCAACAGTTTTCAGGAAGAAAATAAGAGTAATTAGTAAGATATGAAAATGCATAGAAACAGATTGTCACGGATAACCGTTTACCTTTTGGGCGGACTTACGAATATGTAGCCCATTGCATGTTGGTGGTCTGTGATAGTTCTCGTATGAATATACGAAGAAAGGAGAGCATCCTTGAGATATTAAATTCCTTAATTTATTTTAACATTCACTTGGTATTTTAAAAACTTCTTAAAACCAAAAAATTCATATCAGACGAAGTTAACCAAATACTCAACCAAAATCAATAAACTTTCTTTATTAACTAAAGTTGTCACCGTAATTATTGCGATTACACCATATACAAATATTTCAAAAAGAAAAGTAGAATTTTGTGTATTGATGTAGTTTAAACATAATATAGCTATCCTATATGCACCCGTTTATATAACAGCTCAAATCGAGTGTTGCCACTTCTTTAGACTGTGGTATCAAATTAGTAACACAAATTTAACACTTCCGAATAAACACGCATGTATTGCCGTAGTGACCATTATACTATGCATAGATACATTCAATGTATGGTAGTGGTGATTATAGTGGGTTAGTTATAATTTGCGTATGAGTTCAGTCTAGCTATCGCATCCAGTTCATAGAACATGAAATTGTTTCCCTGCATGTTTCTCCGGCCGAAGCGTACTGTGCGTCAAAAGCATTCAGCTTCAATCACACAGTAACTGCTAGTTGCATTAGCACCGGGTTTATGCGTTGGATTTAGCTACCTCTATGGCCTATGGAAACTAGTTAGCAGCACATTTAGTTCTTTTCATTGAATGTTTCACTCCCGGCCGAGGTGCCCCCCGTGTTAAAAGGCTTCAGCACACAACAACTGCTAGGTAGATTTGCACCCGATTACTTATTGGATTCAGGGTAAGTTGTAGCTGTACGTTTTTGAAAAATTCTAAAAGTTTCAACCAGGAGTGCTGAAAAAAATTTAACATTTCCGAGTAACGTATAGGCATTATTTACTACAGTGTAGCGCACATATAGTTTTGAAATGCATTAATGAATAATCTCAACACCGAGGTCACTAAATCAACTCTTACCGTTTTGCAGCGCATGAACGCGTTTTTATTTATTGTTCTCTGTAAACTTAAGTTTGCTGATACCTTAATTTTTGCCTTATCAGAGCGTGATACGTTAGTCTAAAAATCATTCCAATAGCATTCTGATGTATGCATCTAAATAAGCAAGAAGGAAGCAAACAAATAACTTTGATCCTAATTTATTCTTAACAACTCATTAACTTGTGAAATGAAGAACCCTTCTTCTTGTAGTATGCTACATCTCTATTATGATTTTTACTCGGGCATAACGTCATAAGGTAAGCGCACTGCGCCGTACTGCGGTAATGAGTGCCTGACAAAAGAAGCGTATACTTAAACTAAGCTGGCTTCCTACGTTTTCATGTTTTAGTTCATCGAATGCTTTGTTCTAACGTTGCCGAACTTATTGCCATCGTTCCTTACTGCGTTTCAACGCTATATGTGCGTTGCACTGTGGTAAATCATGCCAATATGCTTCCAAGTAAACATGTATCCATTGTCATAAAAACTATTCTCCAATGTATAGATACGCTCACTGTATCATAATGGTAACTATGTGTTAGTGTAGAAAAGTAAAGAGGGCCGTACGGCAAGCCAGCTGCTCAGGGTGAACTGGCAGTGAGTTCTTTTACGGGTAAGCAAAAAAGGTGTGACTGACTTGTTACATTTATTAGGTGGTAATTTCAAGTTAAAGAAATTCCCAGTTTACAGGGGAGAACCATGAAGGGAAATAAACGTATGGGTGCAGACCAGGTATTAATTTAAAAGGTAAAGCAAATAGTAAAACGTAAATCGTCTAAGTAGAGCGTTTATCGGTAAAGAGTAGTTGGCGTATCAAAAACAATATATAATCAAATTGTGTTTAGGTTTAGCAGCACCGTTGCCAATCATGTATGGATTGTTTTGGTCCTTAGATAGTAACAGTAGCACTTAAAGATAGCGGGTTGGTGGGTTAATCTAAAAAAGTAAAAAGTTACAATAAACCAACATCTTAACTCGATATGAAACATTTTTAGGAAAACTACGTAATATTCCGAGAATTAAAATATAAATCCTATTTCGATTTTTCAAGTCAAATGACAAAGATGAAACTATAAGAAAACAGAAGGCAAATTCAAAGGAGCGGGAAAATTATGGAGGGTTTTGAGAAAGTTAAAGTATATATATATATATATATATATATAAATAAATTACGAGGATAAAATGTCGAAATATAGCGCGATAAGGTAAGTAAGGTTAATTAAAAGACAGATACGAAAAAATTAGGTGCGACTACGTATTTATTAGGAAAAGGAAATTAGTACGCCTATGGCGAAATTTAATCAAAATTTATAAATAGCCAATAATAAGTCACAAATCTTAATCCGATGTGATCGCATTCAAATTTTTCGAAAATATAATCTTAAATATAATCTATAATTTCGACTGGATATGTTATTGATTACGAGGAATATTTAGAAGAAGGATTTATAATTAAAGCGGTTATAAACAAAACTGAATTGAAATAATGAATTGTTGTTGACGAATTGAACAAAGTTAAAAAACAAAGAAATGGTTAAAACAAGACCAATAGAAAAGAACAAAAGGGACGACCGCCTCAACATGAGGGAAAAGGAGTAAAACGACGGTATGGCAAGTGCATAATGGTGGGAACGATGCACGTTAGAGGTATGTACGTAATTTATCCGCTGCATAAGAAAGGTGACGAGATAGGATGTAACGAATTATAGAGTCATATCACTGTTGAATGTTGCATATAAAGTACTTGCAACCTGCTGGATCGAAAGTGAATTGAGGGAATACCAGGGTGGGTTCAGGAAAGGGAGATCCATTGTCGATCAAATTTATACGTTACGGGAGATCCAAGTGTAAAAAAAGTGTTAAAAAATTTAAGGAAAGAATTGCATAAACTGAAATACGATGTAGCTGCATTACAAGACACCAAGCAAAAGGGGAGTGATATAACAGAAATAGACAATTATATATCCATTAATAGTGGAGGAATAGACAGAATTTTAGGAACGGGCTTTATGATAAATAAAAATCTAAACACAAGAGTGGTGCAATTTAAACCGATACCAGAAATAATGTGTGTTTTAAGGTTATAAGGAAAATATCAGAAATTGACGTTTACAAATATCCGTGCTCCTACGGAGAAAGCCAGTACTGAGGGGAAAGAATGTTTTTATGATAAGTTAAATATGGAATTTGAAAAAAAATCCTACATATGATCTGAAGGTGATATTAGGGGACGCAAACGCTGAAATTGACAGAGAGGGTATTTTGTGACCTACAATAGGAAGTTTAGCAAGCATGAGGTAACAAATGAAATTGGACAATTATTGATTGACTTTGCCAAAGAAAAATATGGTCATTAAGAGTACCTATTTCTAAAGAAAGGAGATTTACAAAAGAACCTGGAGATCGCCAGATGGACCTCATATAAACCAAATCCACCATATGTTGATACAGAGAAACTAAGGAGAAGGTATTACTAACAAACGCAGTTATAGAGGAATTGAAACGAACTACAAACTTCAACATTTTCCATATATTTCGAATACGGTTGTATTCATCATCAGTGGAATTTAACAACAAAAGGAACTAAAATTAATATTAAAATTGACAATTATGACAAATAATGTACAAGGTTACTATTTTAAATTTTCCAACATATTATTATAATTTATGGGTAAGCTTTCTAAATCTTTTTACTGTTACAAGAAATTTTGTTATTAATTTTATATGTAACATTTCTAAAATTAAACGTTTTTTAAATTTGATTCTACATCTAAAATTTTGTGTTATCATATTGAAAGATGTGTCCTAAATCGTTTGAATGTTTAGCCAAAGCAGTACTTTTAGGTTTAACACGAACATCAGATTTATGTTGTGTTAATCTATTTTTAAAGGTTGTAAAGATGTTCCTATGTAAACTTTATCACAAGAATCACAAGGAATTTGGTAAATAGTGTTAGTTATGTTTTTCGAAATTTTGATTTTAATTTAGACATTAAATTTATACATCTGTTATTAATTGAAAATACCGGATTTAATTTAAATTTTTAAGTGATTTATATATTAAGCATTTTTTATTGTTATAAGGAAGGGGTATAAAAGTAATTTTGTCATTTTCCTTAGGTTCCTTATTCGTAGAAAAATTATTATAAAAAATATGAATTTGTTGTTTAATTATTTTCAAAATTAATGATTTTGGATAATTATTTTCAGTAAATGCTTTAATAATATTTTTGATATGTTTAGAACGGAAATTTGGATCTGCGATTTTCAAACATCTTCCAATAGTATTGATAATGGTATTAATTTTGTAGCCTAAAGGATGGTTAGAATAAAAATTTAAATACCTCCAGCTATGTGTAGGTTTTTGGAACCAATCGATTAAGATTTGGTTATTTTTTCGAATGACCAACGTGTCTAAAAATGGTATTTGGTTATCTTTTTGAATTTCAACAGTAAATTGTAATTTAGAATTAAAATTATTAAATATATCTAAAACTTCCTGAATCCTGTTTTTTGGTATACTCATTAAAATATCATCCACATATCTAAAATAAAATAAAGGTGTGAAACTTAATTTGTCCAAACATATATCTTCCAAATATTCCATTACTAGGTTAGCTACGGTAGCAGAAATAGGCGATCCCATCGCACAACCATATGTTTGTTGATAAAATGATTCCAAATATTTAAAATACGTAGTCTGTAAACATAATTCTACTCCCTCAATAAACTGGTGAATGTCTAATTGTGTGTGTTGTTTGATTAAATTCCATTTTTGTTTTAAGATAATCGTTATTAAAGGAATAGGAATATTTGTGTATAAAGAAATAACATCCAAAGATATAATTAATTGTTCATTATCCAAATTTATTTTCTTAATTTTTTCTTTAAATTCCATAGAGTTTATTATAGAATATTCCTTTTTATTCAAAATATTTTGTATTATGTTTGCCAAAAATTTAGATAAATTATACGTAGGTGAATTTATTGAAGATATGATTGGTCGAAGTGGTCGATTTTCCTAATGTATATGTGGAACATTCGAATATCGACATTTTAAATTATTAAATTCATTGTCCGATAATTTTCCTCGATTGAACCAATTCTCAATTAATATGTTAACACTACTTATAATTTCTTTGGTTGGGTCTTTTGTACAATCCTATACGTGTTTATGTCACTTAAATGTTCCATGGCTTTATTTACGTATTCCTCTTTACTGTTGAAATTCAAAAGATAACCAAATACCATTTTTAGACACGTTGGTCATTCGAAAAATAACCAAATCTTAATCGATTGGTTCCAAAACCTACACATAGCTGGAGGTATTTAAATTTTATTCTAACCATCCTTTAGGCTACAAAATTAATACCATTATCAATACTATTGGAAGATGTTTGAAAATCGCAGATCCAAATTTCCGTTCTAAACATATCAAAATATTATTAAAGCATTTACTGAAAATAATTATCCAAAATCATTAATTTTGAAAATAATTAAACAACAAATTCATATTTTTATAATAATTTTTCTACGAATAAGGAACCTAAGGAAAATGACAAAATTACTTTTATACCCCTTCCTTATAACAATAAAAATGCTTAATATATAAATCACTTAAAAATTTAAATTAAATCCGGTATTTTCAATTAATAACAGATGTATAAATTTAATGTCTAAATTAAAATCAAAAATTTCGAAAAATAACATAACTAACACTATTTACCAAATTCCTTGTGATTCTTGTGATAAAGTTTACATAGGAACATCTTTACAACCTTTAAAAATAGATTAACACAACATAAATCTGATGTTCGTGTTAAACCTAAAAGTACTGCTTTGGCTAAACATTCAAACGATTTAGGACACATCTTTCAATATGATAACACAAAATTTTAGATGTAGAATCAAATTTAAAAACGTTTAATTTTAGAAATGTTACATATAAAATTAATAACAAAATTTCTTGTAACAGTAAAAAGATTTAGAAAGCTTACCCATAAATTATAATAATATGTTGGAAAATTTAAAATAGTAACCTTGTACATTATTTGTCATAATTGTCAATTTTTAATATTAATTTTAGTTCCTTTTGTTGTTAAATTCCACTGATGATGAATACAACCGTATTCGAAATATATGGAAAATGTTGAAGTTTGTAGTTCGTTTTTATTGACACACGTACCATAGTGAAGAAAGAGGAGAAAAAAAAAAATTTTTTTTAAATATTCGTCAAATAACTTTATATTAATAACTTAAATATTTATATGGTTTATTATGATACCTTACGTTAGAGTTTTAGAATTGTATGGTTTTATTACATATAAAAGGATAAAATTAATATCAGACACTTATGAAAAATTGGCCAAGACATTAAATAGAAAAAAATTTTTATTACATTGCAAATCAAAAAATTATATTCCCAATTTTATTAAATTTGGAGATCATAAATATATAGAAATACAAAATGAACCGAATTTTAAAAAAATTCAATTACAGTTTTATAAAGGAGTCCTTAATATTTCAATTACGAATACTTTTAAAATAATCAAAAAACTGGAGAACATTATTAATTATAATTTAGAAAAGCTAAATTTGGAAATTCCTACAGATTTATTTAATAACTTTAAAACTGAACAATCTAATCGTTTTCAAAATACTTATAATAAAATACGAGGAAATCATATTGAAAAAATTAAAAAGTTAAAAGAAGAATATAACTTTAATTATAAAATTAATAATAATTGGATTAAGAATTATAGTGATAAAGTGATTCCTACTGATATTTTATATTGTTTAAGTTTGGGAGGAAGTTTCAATTTTCCTTTAATAGATAATATTAAAAATCACATAATTAAATCAATCACAAATATGGAATATTCAATTAAATCATTTTCTGACGCTAATAAAAATAATATTAGAGAAACGTTTGTTAAGAATTTATGGACTGTTAAGAACTATAAAGAAACATTTGAAGAACAAAGAGTTAATAACTTTTTAGACAAAGCTATTACAAAGCTAAAAAATTTTTAAATCTAAATAATGATCTCATAGTAGTAAAGGCAGATAAAGGGCAAATAACCGTAATACTTAATAAAGAGGAATACGTAAATAAAGCCATGGAACATTTAAGTGACATAAACACGTATAGGATTGTACAAAAGACCCAACCAAAGAAATTATAAGTAGTGTTAACATTTTAATTGAAAATTGGTTCAATCAAGGAAAATGATCGGAAAATGAATTTAATAATTTAAAATGTAGATATTCTAATGTTCCACAAATATATTTTTTACCTAAAGTTCATAAAGAAAATCGACCACTTCGACCAATAATATCTTCAATAAATTCACCTAAGTATAATTTATCTAAATTTTTGGCAAACATAATACAAAATATTTTGAATAAAAAGGAATATTCTATAATAAACTCTATGGAATTTAAAGAAAAAATTAAGAAAATAAATTTGGATAATGAACAATTAATTATATCTTTGGATGTTATTTCTTTATACACAAATATTCCTATTCCTTTAATAACGATTATCTTAAAACAAAAGTGGAGTTTAATCAAACAACACACACAATTAGACATTCACCAGTTTATTGAAGGAGTAGAATTATGTTTACAGACTACGTATTTTAAATATTTGGAATCATTTTACCAACAAACATATGGTTGTGCGATGGGATCGCTTATTTCTGCTACCGTAGCTAACCTAGTAATGGAATATTTGGAAGATATATGTTTGGACAAATTAAGTTTCACACCTTTATTTTATTTTAGATATGTGGATGATATTTTAATGAGTATACCAAAAACAGGATTCAGGAAGTTTTAGATATATTTAATAATTTTAATTCTAAATTACAATTTACTGTTGAAATTCAAAAGATAACCAAATACCATTTTTAGACACGTTGGTCATTCGAAAAATAACCAAATCTTAATCGATTGGTTCCAAAACCTACACATAGCTGGAGGTATTTAAATTTTATTCTAACCATCCTTTAGGCTACAAAATTAATACCATTATCAATACTATTGGAAGATGTTTGAAAATCGCAGATCCAAATTTCCGTTCTAAACATATCAAAAATATTATTAAAGCATTTACTGAAAATAATTATCCAAAATCATTAATTTTGAAAATAATTAAACAACAAATTCATATTTTTTATAATAATTTTTCTACGAATAAGGAACCTAAGGAAAATGACAAAATTACTTTTATACCCTTCCTTATAACAATAAAAATGCTTAATATATAAATCACTTAAAAAATTTAAATTAAATCCGGTATTTTCAATTAATAACAGATGTATAAATTTAATGTCTAAATTAAAATCAAAAATTTCGAAAAATAACATAACTAACACTATTTACCAAATTCCTTGTGATTCTTGTGATAAAGTTTACATAGGAACATCTTTACAACCTTTAAAAAATAGATTAACACAACATAAATCTGATGTTCGTGTTAAACCTAAAAGTACTGCTTTGGCTAAACATTCAAACGATTTAGGACACATCTTTCAATATGATAACACAAAATTTTAGATGTAGAATCAAATTTAAAAAAACGTTTAATTTTAGAAATGTTACATATAAAAATTAATAACAAAATTTCTTGTAACAGTAAAAAAGATTTAGAAAGCTTACCCATAAATTATAATAATATGTTGGAAAATTTAAAATAGTAACCTTGTACATTATTTGTCATAATTGTCAATTTTTAATATTAATTTTAGTTCCTTTTGTTGTTAAATTCCACTGATGATGAATACAACCGTATTCGAAATATATGGAAAATGTTGAAGTTTGTAGTTCGTTTTTATTGACACACGTACCATAGTGAAGAAAGAGGAGAAAAAAAAATTTTTTAAATATTCGTCAAATAACTTTATATTAATATATATATATATATATATATATATATATATATATATATATATATAAATAAATTACGAGGATAAAATGTCGAAATATAGCGCGATAAGGTAAGTAAGGTTAATTAAAAGACAGATACGAAAAAATTAGGTGCGACTACGTATTTATTAGGAAAGGAAATTAGTACGCCTATGGCGAAATTTAATCAAAATTTATAAATAGCCAATAATAAGTCACAAATCTTAATCCGATGTGATCGCATTCAAATTTTCGAAAATATAATCTTAAATATAATCTATAATTTCGACTGGATATGTTATTGATTACGAGGAATATTTAGAAGAAGGATTTATAATTAAAGCGGTTATAAACAAAACTGAATTGAAATAATGAATTGTTGTTGACGAATTGAACAAAGTTAAAAAACAAAGAAATGGTTAAAACAAGACCAATAGAAAAGAACAAAAGGGACGACCGCCTCAACATGAGGGAAAAGGAGTAAAACGACGGTATGGCAAGTGCATAATGGTGGGAACGATGCACGTTAGAGGTATGTACGTAGAAGGAGGTTAAAAAATTTAAGGAAAGAATTGCATAAACTGAAATACGATGTAGCTGCATTACAAGACACCAAGCAAAAGGGGAGTGATATAACAGAAATAGACAATTATATATCCATTAATAGTGGAGGAATAGACAGAATTTTAGGAACGGGCTTTATGATAAATAAAAATCTAAACACAAGAGTGGTGCAATTTAAACCGATACCAGAAATAATGTGTGTTTTAAGGTTATAAGGAAAATATCAGAAATTGACGTTTACAAATATCCGTGCTCCTACGGAGAAAGCCAGTACTGAGGGGAAAGAATGTTTTTATGATAAGTTAAATATGGAATTTGAAAAAAAATCCTACATATGATCTGAAGGTGATATTAGGGGACGCAAACGCTGAAATTGACAGAGAGGGTATTTTGTGACCTACAATAGGAAGTTTAGCAAGCATGAGGTAACAAATGAAATTGGACAATTATTGATTGACTTTGCCAAAGAAAAATATGGTCATTAAGAGTACCTATTTCTAAAGAAAGGAGATTTACAAAAGAACCTGGAGATCGCCAGATGGACCTCATATAAACCAAATCCACCATATGTTGATACAGAGAAACTAAGGAGAAGGTATTACTAACAAACGCAGTTATAGAGGAATTGACGTAGGCTTGGACTATTTTATGTTAGGGATGAAAATGGAATAGATTATACTAATAGTGGGGAACCAAAAGAAGAGCAGAACAATATGTAAAGGCAACAGAATAAAATTAAAACATGAAACAGCAATAGCACTCTATAAAGAAAAATTAAATTCCCCGAGCGAAACTAATAACAGAAAATCTATGGAGAGTCATATGTGAAGGGGTTAAAGAATACGTAAAAGTTGACGAAGACAAGCACCTCGATAGCAAAAATAAACAGTTCGATAAAGAAGGTGAAATAGAGCTTAACAAAGGGAACAAACTACGATTACAATGTTAACGAAGAAAATTGAGGATGCGAAGGCAGAATACGAGAAACAACGGAAGCATTGCAAACAACTAATGAGGCAGAAGAAAGGGAAATACAGTGAAATTTAATCACAGAAACAGAGCAAAATTTTAGAAATAATGAAATGAGAAGCCTTTATGTACGATTAAAGCGACAAAAGAAAGGATATCAAGCGGAGACTATATTTTATAAAAATAAAATTGGCGAAATAATAGGAGGAGAGGCGTAAATACTAGATTTGTGGATACCCTATTTTAACGATCTATTAAATGGTGATGAAGAACAGAATGAGGAAATTCGGAAGGAAAAGGATGAGAAAAATGAGAAGAACTTTAGCAGGGAAGAACCACCAGATCTCAAAGAAGTTGAAGATATAATTAGGAATCTAAAAAGGAATAACAGCCCAGGAAGTGATGAGATAACAGCGGAAATGTTTAAATACGGAGGAAAAGAGCTATCTCGATATATGCAAAAACTCTTAGAAGAAATCTGGACACAAAAAAAGATGCCCCATATGTGGTACGAAGCAACAATTTATCCGCTGCATAAGAAAGGTGACGAGATAGGATGTAACGAATTATAGAGTCATATCACTGTTGAATGTTGCATATAAAGTACTTGCAACCTGCTGGATCGAAAGTGAATTGAGGGAATACCAGGGTGGGTTCAGAAAAGGGAGATCCATTGTCGATCAAATTTATACGTTACGGGAGATCCAAGTGTAAAGTAATGAGTATAAAAAAGACATTTCTAATTTTCATAGACTTAAAGCAGGCCTATGATAGGATAAAAAGATCTGAGTTGTATAAGGCTCTAGAGGAATTAGGGGTAGGCAGAAGACATAAATATGATCAAGCCAACATTATACGAAACAGAAAATAGAGTAAGAATAATAAATAATACAACAGAAACGTTTAAAACGAAAGAAGGAGTTAGATGAGGTGACCCACTTGCAAACATTTTATTCAATTGTGCATTAGGAAAGTAATAAAGGAAGCTATCATTAATATGACCTGGCTTGGTATACGGTAAAGCCCATCAGCGTCTCGCGTTTACGGACGACATTCCAGTATTAGCTAGAAGCGAACGGGAACTACAGAAGATAACAATTAGATTAGAGAAAGCAGCAAGGTAAATTGGTTTACTAATCAATGAGCAAAAAACAAAATGTATGAAATGGACTGATAAAGAGCCGGGCGAGACTGTAAACCTTAAAATAAAAAGTGTTTATGGTGAACGTTATAATTTTAAACAAGTTGAGAGTTTTGCTTATCTTGAACAATGTTTGGAAAGAAACCGGGTATGAAGGAGATACAACAAAGAATAATGTCAGGGAACCGTTATTTATATTTGCTTACGAATCTTTTAATTATCAAGGAAACTAAAGTTAAGAATTTACAAAAACAATGATAAGACCGATTGTTATATTTGGAAGTAGAGTATGGACTTTAGGAACTCTTCTTCATACGCTATGAAACCAATTCATTTTCGGTACAAGCTTTTGGAATAGATCATCAGTAGGCTTGATCTCAATAAGACCACTGGCCCAGACGGTTCCCAGCTATTGTCTTAAAGAAATGTTCCCCCGAACTAGTACCAGTCCTATCTAAGCTCTATACGATCTCTATGTCTTCTGGGGAATTCCCTTCATCATGGAAGTTAGCAAATGTTCAACCTATTCCCAAAAAAGGCGATAAGACCGATCCCTCAAACTACTGACCTATTGCCAAACTTCCATTTTGTATAAAATCACGGAAAAAGCCATCAATCAGCAACTGCTCACGTTCCTTGAAACTAACAAGCTCCTTAGTGACCACCAATATGGGTTTAGGCAAAGTCGTTCAGCAGGTGATCTTCTGTCATATGTGACCCAAGTTTGGAACAATGCAGTAGAGCAGTCAGGTGTAGTAGTTGCTTTAGATGTCTCAAAGGCATTTTACCAAGTTTGGCATAAGTGTTTACTTGCCAAACTCACCTCGTTTGGGTTAAATGATACGCTCGTCAACGGGATTTCTAGTTTCCTTGATAAGAAACTAATTCGTGACGTAGTTGATGGCTTTTTTTCAAAAGAAGTTAGCATTAACGCGGGCGTACCTCAGGAATCTGTCATAGCCTCTACACTTTTTCTGCTGTACATAAATGACCTTATTTCAACTAATTTTAACAACTAACCCCATCCATTGCTTTACTGACGATAGCACTCTTCACTGTAGTTCATCTCAGTCTACTCATAGTGATAATCCACCATCTATGTCAAATCAAGAAATTAAAGCTGAAATGGCAAATTCAATCAACAAAGACATTCAACGTATTCTCGAATGGAGAAGCAATAATCTAGTTAAACTTAATCCTAACAAAACTCAGTGTTGCCTTGTGTCCGCCAAAAAAGGTCGATCATTTCCTGTTGTAAGTATGAATGGCTCAGTTCTTAAGTTTTCAGACTTTATTACTCTGTCGGGTATGACTGTATCTTCAAATCTCTCATGGGTTGACCATCTTCTTTCAGCTACCAAAATAGTTGCTCGTAAAATAGGCTTTTTGTACAGATCTAAGCAGTACTTTACCTCTCGACAACTCCTTCTGCTGTATAAGGCCCGAACTCGGCCTCATCGGGAATATAATTCTCACCTCTCGGTTAGTGCTCCCCAATACGCTCTCGATATCGTTGATCGTATTCAAAACAGAGCGATTATGCTTATAAATGACCCGTCCTTAACTTCTCACATACAGCTCCTTGAGCATAGAAGGATGGTTTCAGTTCTTTCTTTGTATTATCGTTATTACAACGGCTATTGTGCTGCTGAATTATATTCTTTGATATCATCTCGGGCTATCTTTGCGAGAAACACTAGGTTCGCTCATTCACATCACCAGTATGCAGTACAAATCTCCACTTGTCGTACCAAACGGGCGCAATCCACATTTTTCTACACGGCTTATAAACTCTGGAATGATCTCCCTAGTTCCTGTTTTTCTCTCACTTATGATATGAGAAAATTTAAGGTACCTGTTCATAGGCATCTATTGGCAATTCATTATCCCTCTATCCATCCTCCTAAGTGTTCCTGAGTGCTTTAGCACCATAGGCCAAATTTAGACTGTTCAGGTCCACAATCATAAAAAAAATGAACGTAAAATGTAAATGAAATTAAAAAGGAATGGAAAACACTAGTCAATCAAGCCAAGGTCCTACTAGTCTCGCAGTGCTATATATAGGTAGGGTAACAAAGGGACCAATATTAAGTGTATATAATATAATTTTAAGAGATATGTCAGGAATTAAACAAAGGAGGGGCGGGGAAAATTAAGAAACGAATTGTAACATGTGGTATCCCAGGACACACTGATTGGTTTATTACATGTCTATAGATGCTATAACTGTTCTCTTTCTCATGTTGGTCTAATGTGTGACATATATTAGATTAGATGTTAAATATATCTTGCTCAGCACGTTTCATAGAAGTTGAGCTTAACGTAGTTATTCTACATCAAACATTTCAAATATAAAGGATTGTTTTTATTGTCAGGAAAATGACTGAAAATTATTATTTTTGTTTGTATGCTGATCTTCGGCAAACAGAGAAAATCACATTTGTTTCAATGTTTAGTATATTCTGGATACTTAACGTTTAACCTTAAATTTGAGACATGTAGTAGATAATTAATTTAGGTATTTATGTATTCAACATAATCGTTTTTGTGACACTATTTATGCAGAAAAAATAATTCTTGCTTTAATTTTAATACTTATACAACTGATTCCTAATTTGCCTATTAATTTTGTAAGAGGTGAAGAAACCTCCGACAAAAAAACCTCAAAAAAATAAAAAAATCCCTTCATCAATTGAAGAAGAGCCGATGATCTTCACCTAATGAATAGATTTTCTTGAATCATAGCTAAGAATATTCTCAATCAAGTCACCTTTTAAACAGGAACAAACTAAATAAAAATCGGTTGCTCCAGGTGGGAGCTATGATGCCACAGACAGATACACACGTTAAATTTATAACGCCTCTGCTTTTTCCGATAGTTAATAACTGAAACTTTGTTTTTTGTTTTCAGTGCTCAGACCACACATTATGCTTGTTCTAATCCATATCATATAGTAGATATAGTATAGACTTATTTAACCTTCATTTTAGGATATGTAATGCCCAACAGCTTAGCTTAATTAGTCTAATTTTAGGTCTCCCATACCCATCAAATTTAAATAATTGCAGTTTTAATATATTTTTATTAGAAAAATGGCTGTGAATTTTGCTCAATTAGTTAGTGACCTTCAGAATTACTTAGTCGAATTAGTACCATTTATTCTCTTTCGAATCTACATATGACTGAAGGTACGCATAGTGTGTTCATGTGTTACCTCTTTACATTGATTTGACCGATGCCTGGAGACAATATGATGAAATGTACAAACAAATTCAAATGTACATAACCTAATTTTACCTTAACACCTACTTAAATTTTCCTAATTAAATATCCTTTCTAAATCTAATTACTATGATCGTGTACTACTAGTATGTGCCATAAATTCAAAATATACCTGTTCAGCTAAATTAAATTAGAATCTATTTATACATGCATACATACAAATGTAAAGGTAAAACGTATAATGTATTTCTAATAAATATGTATACAAAGCAAAGTACCTAAGCATACATAGAAGATGATAAAATTCGAGACAGTGAACAATGTACACAAAGAACTAATACATGGAGAATTTCTATAATGCGATAAAATAATCGTTTCATGATTGACCACTATATATGCATAAACTTAATAAGTATACTATTCGTCTGATAGTAATAAATTAGAAACTATCATTATCAGGTACAGTAGATCTCAGATTTGAGAATGATCTTCTATTAAAATAATAAGTGTAGACGCTATGGCTAAAGTTAAATAGCTGCGATAAAAACCATAATTCATAGACGCTGTATGGCTAAATTGGTTATGACTACAATATACAGTAGATACACTTTTATAATTATACATACCTATGTTAAATACATATGACATCTAGAAACTACCATCTATGGATGGTAGTAGTATATAAGTTTATTAGGAGGAACTGTATTTCATGGGAGGTAAAGTACCATTTGAATAATGTAGTGCTGCCACCTCCTTGATCTATGGCGTATAGTTGCTTTTAAATATGTTAGTTTGCGTGTGTCAAACGCTTTCAGGTTCCATCAAGCGGCAACTGTTCGAAGATTTGTACCGGGTTTGTGTTATTTGACTCAAAATAAAAGGTAACTACACTTTTTGACCAAAATTAGAAATTTCAAACCGAAAATGGTTCAAAGTATAAGGATTGGGGAATCATTAATGGAGACTACGGGGACAGGAGCTACGTCTAGTGGTAAATGTTATTTGACTAAATTTATCTGTGTTCACCTTAATTATCTACTGTTTTAAAGTTTTTGAGAGGTTTTAGGCTCATGGTTGGTTGAGAGGATAGCTGTATCGTCAGCGAAACTGGCTATCACTATTTCTTCAGTAACAGGTAAATCTGCAGCATAAATCAAATATAGGTATGGCCCAAGCACGCTGCCTTGGGGCACTCCAGAAAAAATATCTTGGTAATTAGACGATGTATTGTCGAGTTTGATTTAAAAGTACCTATCTTGGAGATGATTTTAATTTAAGATCGACCTGACCTGGGAGGTGGACCTTCAATTCACAAAGAAACGCTTCATGACACACCTTATCGAAGGCTTGTTGGATATCTAGAAACACAGCCGCACACGTTTTCTTCTTTTCCATGCTTTCTTTAATTATGTTCACTATTCTGTGGCGCTCTTCTAATGTTGAGTGATTTTCTCTAAAACCGATTTGATGATTAGGAATTATTTTTATCTGTGGGCTCGGTTTCTTTGATTCCGTCGAGTAGTAGCCTTTCAAAAACCTTCGACATTATAGGTAACAGACTTGTTGGTCTGTAGGATGTAGTTTCTTCCGCCGATTTACCAGGTTTTGCGATCATGACTACTATACTACACTAATATATATATATATATATATATATATATATATATATATATATATATATATATATATATATATATAAAGGTGTCCAGTTTAAGATGAAATGCATGGGGATATTGGAAACCGTTAGAGATACGAAGATGGTTAAATGGAGAAAAAGTTGCGTCATTATATGCCCAAGAAGTAACCATGGTTACATGTCAAAAATCCTTCCATTTACTAGACACAGGGTGATAACTGAAAATATGCGTTTTCTAAAAATCGCTATATCTTGTTTCTTGCAAGAGATACATCCACGATTTTTGCAGGATGGGGGTAACAGTTAGCGAGGATTTCAAAAATGATTTTGAAAAAAATCTAGGCCTACTAGATTTTGAGATAATCCACGCAACTTTCGATTTTCTTATGGACGCCATATTGGATTTTTGCATTATTGCATTCTTCATAAAAAATGCTTTTCAACCATATATCAAATGTTTATAATCTGCCAATGAGAAAGTGTCAAATTACACAATTAAATTTATATCAAAGCAACCTTGACATATTATGTATCTTAATTAAATGAAAATTAATCTACAAATTAAACTAACTATTGAGAACAATATTATTGATTATTAACATAAATCATAATAATAAAAGTGACAAAAAACAACAAAAAATAAAATTTAATATTATACTGAATTTTACTATTAATTAATCAAATGCTCGAATAAACCTTCATTCTCCTGCAAACACCATCTGCATCGAGTTAGCACTGCATCACAAGAGTTCCTTATCATCTCGCATTTTTTAATTCTTCATAAAAAATGCTTTTCAACCATATATCAGATGTTTATAATCTGCCAATGAGAAAGTGTCAAATTACACAATTAAATTTATATCAAACTAGGCCTTTGCCAATCCACCATCTATTGAATTATTGCAAGAGAATGGAGGTTTATTCGAGCATTTGATTAATTAATAGTGTGTGTGCGTGTGTGTGTGTGTGTGCGTGCGTGCGTGCGTGCGTGCGTGCGTGCGTGCGTGCGTGCGTGCGTGCGTGCGTGCGTGCGTGCGTGCGTGCGTGCGTGCGTGCGTGCGCGCGTGCGTGTGTGTGTGTATGTGTGTGTATATATACAACGTGAACCAAAATAACGTACCCCTGCTTCAATTGTATATTCTACACACAAATTGAAGACGAAAAGTCAGATAAAAAATGACAGGCCCTCAAAGTTGAATTTTGCAAATCGTTTTTCGCAAATAACTTGAAAACCTTTAGGAATTTCAAAATACTATCCCCAATGAAAATTATTTCTTTGTTTACGAGGATTTTTCTGGTTTGATTGGATTGTCTATGAATGGACTGGATGTATTAGTTTTCACATTGTTCCAGTATACTTTCTATTTCAACATTTTTGTGTGTGATTCTTCGGGTATTTTGGTAACTTTTTTGGGCCCGCTATTCAATTTTCTTCTAATTTGGTCCACTTGGTTGAAGTTGATAAAGTGAACGGTTTACGAGTTATTTCCAATTTTATCAATCACGGTCAATTAAACACTAGCGCACCAAAATTTAGTAACTGGGCCGTGGACTAAAACTCATAGTTATCAGTTTATTAAGTTAAACAAAGTATTAATTAACAAACAAATTAGTTTATTAAATATTCGAATTGTTCACCGTTGACTGCTATGCATTTACGAATTCTATGCATGATTGGTTGACTCACGTTGAAAAATAATTGCGGATCATCTCTTATTAAATTAGAGCAATCAAAAATTCTTTGCTGGAGATGTTGGATGTTTGTAATTGGCACCGAATACACCATGTGTTTTAAACGACCCCAGAAGAAAATCCATAGGGTTTAGATCCGGTGAACGAGCAGGCCAAGAAACCGGTCTTCATCGTCCACTCCAGTTTGCATTAAAAGTTCGATTCGATGACCGCCTACCAGTGAGTGCAAAATGAGGAGGCGTTCCATCATGCATGAAACACATCCAACCCCTAACATCCAGATGGACATCTTCTAGTAACTCGGGTTAATGATTATCCAAAAAATTGGTGTATGAATTACCATTTAAACGTTGTGTCAAAAAGAATAGACCAATTAGATTATGGTTTCAGTGAAAACGCGTGGATTTTAGTAATCGTAGTAATGATTGTTATGGAAGTTAAAAATCTGCCTCATCAGTGAATAAGATAATCGATGGATAATTTCGGTCATTATTGAATCTTTCTAGAAACCAACGTGAAAATTTCACTCTTGGTTGAAAATCATTAATGGTTAAAACTTGTACCTTTCGATAATGGAAAGGTAGTAAGAACTTCGTTTTAATAATTCTACATATCGTAGACTGATTTGAATTATTTTCTCTTGCCAATTGACAAGAGCTTGTTGTGGGATCAGCGTCAATTGCATCCAACACCCTGTGTTCTAAAACTGGTGTTCTTGCAGTTCGCCTCGTACCACTTTCACGAAGACGCCGGTCAATGTTGGCAAACGTCTATTTATTCGGTATCCGCCGATTTGGAAATGCCTGGGAATACAAACGCACAGCTTCAGCACACTTCCCAAATGCTCTGCCATACATTATGAGCATACCTGCCATTTCGAAGTTGTAAAACCGATTATTATTCATTATGGATAAAGAAATTGTATGAAAACTGATCAAAAATCACAATATGACAACTATGACCTTTAGTCCACTGTCCACTTACTAAATTTTGGTGCGGTAGTATTTAATTGACCATGATTGATGAAATTTCAAATAACTCGTAAACCGCTCACTTTATCAACTTCAACCAGGAGGACCAAATTTGCTGAAAATTGAATAACAGAAAAAAACGGAAAAAAGTCACGAAAATACCTGAAAAATCACACAAAAAAATGTTGGAATAGAAAGTATACGGGAACAATGTGAAAACTAATACTTCCAGTCCATTCATAGACAATCCAATCAAACCAGAAAAATTCTAGTCAACAGAGAAATAATTTTCATTGGAGATAGTATTTTGAAATTCCTAGAGGTTTTCGAGTTATTTGCGACAAACGATTTTCAAAATTCAACTTTGAGGGACTGTCACTTTATAGCCATACATTTTAGAGAAAAATTTTATCTGAATTTTCATCTTCAATTTGTGTAGAGTATACACTTGAAGCAGGGGTACGTTTTTTTTTGTTCACGTTGTATATATATATATATATATATATATATATATATATATATATATATATATATATATATATATATATATATATACAGGTGATTGGTCGAAACCATTCATTAGAAGTATTAGGAGTTCCAGCCATGGCTGATTTTTGAAAGTTTGTATCTGGACTAAGTGATTCAGATTCTATTTAAGGAAAATATTTTCATGATGACTACACTTCCGGTTATAAGTAGAAATTTGATCAATGTTCCCTATACTTAAATTTAATAGTTTTTGAGATTTAAATTTTTTTTCGAAAATTATTGGTTGAACACTATGACATTTGACAATGCCTACTGGCGCCATTTTTAGTACGAAGCAAGTAATATTGACGTTATGCATAGGGGTATCCTTAAGCTTTACGCTGATGCTTCCGGTACTGCCTAATTATCGACAGGGTGTTCAAAATGTGACTTCCATCTTTTGAAAATAAAAACTTAACTTTTTCAAATACAATGCCCAATATTTTCTTCCTTTAACGGATGCAGAATAAAATTCTGCATTGATTTGTATTAGCATTCCCTATCTTCGATAGTTTTTCTCATATTGAGGTATTTGTTCATTTCTTCTGAAATTCAAAACGATTTACCTGATTTTTCCATGAATAGCCATGGAAACCCCAACTAAGTTTGTTGTTAGTAACTGTCAATACCTTTTGTTGTGTTTCTGTGTTCGGTTTATCAAAATGGCAAATGGGAAGTATTCAAACAGGGATATTTTGAACTTATTTTATATTCATGGAGAATGTGATAAGATTATTAGCAGAACTTGCTGTTTAATGACCGACATCCTCATTTAACACCAATGAACAAGCACAAATTTAAACGAATAGAGTCAAACTTTGTACGGTATGGAACAGAGAAAGCTGCCAGAACACGATCAAAGCCTATTACTGGCGAAGAAGCTAATGAAGTTAATGTCCTAGCATATTTTAATAACTATCCCCACGGCTCGATACTATCTGCTGCAGAAGATTTGGGCCTGTCTTACTATTCCATACAATACATCTTAAAGAAGCATAAAATGCATGATTATTCGTTTACCTTGGTTAAAGCACTTCATCCAGGCGATAATTTCAAGCGAGTGGAATTTTGTGAGCAAATGTTAATCAGAATTCAGGAAGACCCGCTGTTTTTACGAAAAATAATTTGGACGGACGAAGCAAAATTTACCAGAGAAGGAATTGTTAATCGACGTAATTAGCACTATTTGGCGTCGGAAAACCCACATTTCAAGCGAGAATCAAATTTTCAAAACAAATTTAGTTTTAACGTGTTTTGTCTTGTAATAAATGGTCGTGTCTCTTTTCAAATTTATGATGAAAATTTGACAAGTATAAAATATTTGGAGATTCTGAGAACGGATGTCTCTGAATTTTTAGAAAATCTGCCTCTTAATATTTTACAATACTGCTGGTATCAAATGGACGGAGCTCCTGCACATTCAAAGCGTGACGTTGATCAAGAGCTCACCACAATGTTTGGTGATCAGCGGATCGGTCGAAACGGACCATGGCGGTGGCATCCCCGATCTCCCGATCTAACTCCACTCGACTTCTACGTGTGGGGCGAAGTCAAGAATCAAGTATACGCCACTCCAGTCCACACAAGAGAAGACCTAGGCTTAAGAGTAACGATGGCATTTCGCCAGTTAAATTGTTATCACGTCAAAAAAGCTTGCACGAAAGAAGTTCAGTTAAGACTTTTAGGTTGTCTTCAACAAAATGGAGGCCACATAGAACATTTATAAAATTTTGAATTGTTTTTCTTACTTCCAATAATATTAATAGTTATTATTTGCATATTACTTTTATTCTCATCTTATTTGTTGACGAAATTTAACAGTTCTGTTTGCTTTGATAAACTACATTAATGTAATAGGTTTCTGCATCTGTAGTAGGCTTCGGCCGTGGAGAAATCGAATTAATTTTAGAAATATCTGAATAACTGAAAAACTGTTGAAGATAGGTATAGGGAATGCTAATACAAATCAATGCAGAATTTCATTCTGCATCCGTTAAAGGAAGAAAATATTGGGCATTGTATTTGAAAAAGTTAAGTTTTTATGGTTTTTATTTTCAAAAGATGGAAGTCACATTTTGAACACCCTGTAGATAATTCGGCAGTACCGGAAGCATCAGCGTAAAGCTTAAGGATACCCCTATGCAATATTACTTGCTTCGTACTAAAAATGGCGCCAGTAGGCATTGTCAAATGTCATAGTGTTCAACCAATAATTTTCGAAAAAAAATTTAATCTCCAAAAATTATTAATTTTAAGTATAGGGAACATTGATAAAATTTCTACTTAAATAGCGAGTACAATTCGAATATGCCATAAAAAGGCTACGATTCTATTTAAAATAACAAAGGTGATGGCTACTTCCGGTATAACCGGAAGTGTAGTCATCATGAAAATATTTTCCTTAAATAGAATATGAATCACTTAGTCCAGATACAAACTTTCAGAAATCAGCCATGGCTGGAACTCCTAATACTTCTAATGAATGGTTTCGACCAATCACCCTGTGTATATATACAGGGTATCCGGTGAGGAACTGTACAAACTGAAATGGTATGTTCCTTGGGTCAATTTAAGTAAAAAAATTCCCATAAACATAGGTCTGATTCGCAATAGTTACCCAGATATAAGCGTTTAAAGTTTATAAATGATCACATATTTTTTCAAAAGTAATTATTATTAGTCAACTGGAAAAACAAAACCGAAACAATCTGTCATTTATTCGTTTGTGTTCTAATAATGACAAAGTGGATTGTAGTAAATTAAGTGTAATTTAAATTTAAAATGCCTTTTCAATTTTCTAACGAAGAGTATGCTGATATCATTTACATTTATGGATTTTGTCATGGAAATGCGAGAGCTGCCGTTAGGGAATATGAACGAAGATTTCCCAACAGGAGGATTCCAAATCACCAAACCTTTTCTTCTGTGTTTCAACACGTTCGAACTCATGTTTCATTTCCATCAGTTTCAATAAGATCTGATCGTCCTGTGGAGTTAAATGTGAATGAGCAAGAAAACATTCTACAGATAGTTGATCGGAGTCCAAGGTTGAGTGTTAGAAGAATTTCTTCTCGAACGGGAGTCCCCCGTATGGTAGTATGGCAAACATTACATGATGGGCTTTTGTATCCCTATCATACACAAAACGTTCAGCACCTTGAACCTGGAGATTTTGCTTTGCGGTTGAATTTCTGCCAGTGGCTACAAGAAAATCCACAACTAGTTCCATTCATTTTATTTAGTGACGAGGCGCAATTTACTAGAGATGGAGTGAACAATACACGCAATTCTCATTTGTGGTCAGATGAAAATCCACATGGTACAACAGAAGCTAACTTTCAGCGCAGATTTTCTGTTAATGTATGGTGTGGTATGATTGACGATCAACTTATTGGACCTTTTTTGTTTGAGGAACGTCTTACAGAAGCATATGCTAACTTTTTGCGGAATGAATTGGTACCGCTTTTGGAAGAAGTACCTTTACTAACAAGACAACAAATGTTTCTTCAACAAGATGGGGCTCCTCCCCATTTTAGTCGACAGAGATATATATATATATATATATATATATATATATATATATATATATATATATATATATATATATATATATATATATATATATATATATATGATTCATTTAAGCCGGTTGACCAATATGTTGCTTCCCCAGTTGACAAATAGATGAGCTTATTTTGTTGAGTGACTTACAGTAGGTTTCTTGTTTTAGTATTTATAAACCTTGGTCCCCAGACGGTGCATCGCCGACCACCAGGAAATACGGCCCAACTTGTTTCATAAACTCTTGATATTCATCTGATGAGTTGCTATGTCGCGGTGGACTATATATCGCTGCTACACTAGTTGACCGTGGAAAGATTTTCACTTTGACAATTGCGCTTTAAATTTTATCAGTTATGTATGGCTGCAACACATAATGATTAATTGCTTGTCTTATTATAATAGCTGATCTTGCATGAGCATTTCTATCAGGATGATTGGCATAACAGATGTTATAATTGAGAAATGTTCGGTGTGTAGCATGACTTTCTGAAATTATTAATATGTCAATTTTATGGAGGTTTAAATATAATTATGATTTCTTGTACATGACTATTCAGTCCGTCTGAGTTCAACGTTGCTATTCTGAGAGACGGTGGTCAATATGCTTAGTATGACGCTTTTCTGGTTTAGTAACTGTGAATGTTTTGGAACTTGTTAATAAAGCTTGAGAATTTTTCTGTTATGTTATCGCTGTTGCGATTGTGTTTTCATTATTGACTGCTGCTGCTTCTGCATAGCTTCAGAAAGTGTTGGGCTGAAGTAGTTAATGGTTGTTTCTGAATCTTAGCGTGCTTATGCACTTGAGAAATGAATCTATTTGGTTTATTTTCATTGTTTTTATTTCTTATTTTTATTATATCTTGATAAGCGGTACATTCTTTGTAGTTCGCAGGATGATTTGCATTTCATAAGGTACAAGTTGGTGGCGCGTCTTTGCTTTTATTGTATGTTTTTGTATCATGCGATTTTCCGCATCTTACGCAGATATACGGGTTCTTGCAGTACGTTTTAGAATGTCCATAATCCTGGCACCTTGTACACTGATTTATAGTTCTTTTTAGCCGGGGTGGTTCTATTTTAATTTTTGTGTGTTGCAGGAATCCTACTAAGATTTCTTTGTTATTGTCTTTCGGTTCGAGATCCACAAAGAAGTAGAATTACGTTTGGTTGATAATAATTCGATTGTTGACAACCGCCGTTAAATGTCTCAGTTTGTTCAGCAGGTGTTAGAACTTAATAAGTTTGAAGTATTGGCATATTATGTGGTGTGCACATTGTTTCATTGTGGTTCATTTGCGGGTTTTGGAGTATATTATTTAGTTGCATGGCACTTACATGTTGATTAAAAATATTGCTACTTGGTCTGGGTCCGTTACCAGTGAGCGGTCCGGATCCGTACCCGAATCCCGTTAGATACATTGATTAGAAGCTATTTTCTTACAATATAAAATATTTCGTATTAAATATGTGTACGTGTACGTATAGTTTATCTACATCTGTCTTTTGATTGAACTTATCAGTTTAGCGGCACTTCACACACTTTAGTTGTTCAATATAAAAGTATTTACATGTATTTTGTTAATTACTAATAATATCTTTATTGGGTTCAAATGAAATTAAATGTAATAACTGTAAGAAATTTAAAAGAAAGGCAAAAAAGTAAATGAAACAATAAAACGAAAAGTACCCTTATGCCCAACGGCGATGATCTTTTCTGTGCTCTTCCACTTGACCCTGAACTGTATATGAATTCGAAGTAGGCTAACTGTACAAGATTAAAACAAAGCTTTGGAAAAGTAACAAACGAAACCAACATTCAAAGTGCTGTTGAGATTATAATGTCCATTAAAAATTGATCAAAATAAAAGTCACTTATTGACTACAATCTTAAATTTGGATAATGGTAATGACTTTAAATCCAGCGGTAATGAGTTGTATATGGCGCAAATGTTGTAACTAACTGAGCGTTAAAGAACTGCAGATTGTGAATGGGAACCGAAATTATATCTTTGCGCCGGATGTTAGTATTAAGGATATATGTTCTTAAAGTAATTTTATTATAGAGGTACGACGGTGCCTTATACAGTATTACTTTATGATAAAGGCAAGACGAGTGGAGAAGTCGACACTTATTAATGTTTAGCCACTGAACAGTTTTAAGCTTCTCTCATATATATTGATATTTTTTAGATCCAAAAATAAGTCTGGCACAAGAATTTGGAACAACTTGCATTTGGCGCATATATTCCCTAGAAAATCATGGCCCATAAACAAAACTAAAGTACGTGAAATGTGACTTTACCAGATATTTGCAGAATATAGTCTTCTAACTAAACGATAAAGTATTATTAATACTGTGTATGTAGCGTAAATTTGAAAATGTCTTTTGAGTACATTTTTTGATATGTTGTTCAAATTCTATATTCACGTCAATCATAAATCCCAAATTACTCGCAACATCCACAAATTCTAACCTACAATCTCCAATTTTTATATGAACATTTGAGCATATCCCATTCCTTAATCCTTGTCACAATGTAAACCAAACATTAGCTTAATGTAAGAAAAGAGGAACACCGGAACGCAGTACATAAAATTCAAACGACATCATCATTGGCCCATGTCAACAGCATAAGACGTGAGATAGATTTCGATAACACGAGAACGATTATCAATATTGAAAACAAAGCACCGCATCGTAAGAGATGCAGTATAAATAGCGACTAATGATCTTGAATACCAGTGACTACCAAAAGTTTTGAAATCGATTCTACGGAAGAATTAAACATCGATAAAACCGCAAAGAATAATAAAAAAGAAAACACAATAAGAGAAAGTGAAAGTTGCTTCACAAGGACGAATCACACGGCAGAAAACAGAAACATCAATCCAGAACGATAGTATGCAAAAGGAAATGACTACGAAAGAGCTCAGTAGTTCTAATACACGGAGCAGAGCAAAGTTACTAAAGACTTGATAATGACAAATGTGATTTTGTCGAAACGTCGTCGAAACCATAGAGAAGAATTAACGTGGGCCAAACCCGCAAGAAAATCTATACTATTACAGATACATAAAAATTTTAGATACAAAACTTGTAGACAAATATGAGCACTATATTCTAAATTCTAAAAAAAACACCCCGTATTTCATTCCGTTTTTGAAAAGACTTTAAAGAGTAGATGCTTTTTGATATAGGGTATTGAGGGTCTACCTTTAAAGGTTACTGAATTATTTTAATTTTGACCAAAAAAGGGCTCACATTTGGAAATTTATTACTAATAAACTTAATAAGATTTCGGACTATAACTAGAATTAGAGATTGCTCATTAGGCCTAGTTAACGATTTTGGACTAATATTGAGATACAATTCAGAAAAACATACCGGGTGATTGACTTATGCAAATTGTTATTTTATCCACAATTTTTAAATGGAGCACCCGGTATAATTTTGCATTCTTTAGAAGCCAATAACGGATACATCCTTCTTGATATTAAGGTTTTATGTCCTAACTTTAATCGTTATGGAGTTGTTTCCATTTTATTCTAAGAAATGGCCTTAAAAGGCCCGACTACTAATTAGGGTGTCAAAATCTCACTATTTAAGCTGTAATATTTTTTATACTAATGATGATAGTCAAAATCTAATGATTTTTCAAAAAAAATACTCGAAGAAATAATCTTTTAAAATTTGCAGTAAGTATGTAATCTAAAAAGAATTGAATCCCGCTTTTCTTAACCACAAAAAGACTAAAAACTAAAGAAACAACGTATGTGAACAAGTGAATTTACCTAAAACAACAACAATAATAAATAAATTGAATAAAAAAGATATTAGGAATACCTAAACGAAGATAAATAATAATTTTTCAATTAATAAGTGTTCTAGTTATTGAGATGCTCAATATGTCCACCGTTTTCTTGGATACATAATCTTGCACGTGTCAAGAAAGGGCGACTAAGGTTCACTAACATTTGTTCAAGTCACACTTTGGTATACTTTTACATAACCCCACATAAAAAATCCAATTTCGTCATATCTGGAGAACTAACTGCCCAAGCAGTTGGTGCCCCATCTTGGTGCAACCATAATGTTCGTCTATTGGCTAAAGGTACATTTTCCAACAATTATGGCAGTAGGTTTATTATAAAATTGAGGTTACTCGGTTATCAAAAAAGTAAGGACCAATTACATGTCTTCCTACGATTCCTCCCCAAACGGTCAAAGACCACCTGTGCTGCTTGTCAAAAGCCCTTCTAAAATTGAGATTTTCTGTGGCATAATAATGCATATTATGTTTATTGACATTTCCATTGTTATGAAATGTAGCCTCGTCGGAAAACAATACATAATCAAAAAAAATGTGGCTGCTCATGGACTTTATTAATCATCCATTCACAAAACACCCTTCTTCGTTCTAAATCGTTTCTTCATGTACCTGTAGTAATTGAATATGATAGGGATAAATTTTACTGTTTCTTAGTATTTTGGAGACGCTGGACTGGCTAATACCTAATTCTTTACTTAAAATTCTTGTGCTAACGTGTGGATTTTCTACTACATGTAGCAGGACAGATAATGTATTTTATTCGTCTATTATAGCTGTTTGCCGTTCCCGCTTTTCATACGTAACTTTCCCGCTTTCTTCATATCATATCTTAATAATCTTAACAGCGTTGTTTTTTTTTTAAGATACTATTGGATTTTGACCATCATCATTAGTATAAAAAAATGTACAGCTTAAATAGTGACATTTTGACGCCATGCTATTAAGTCGGGCCGTTTAAGACCATTTCTTGGAATGAAATTAAATAAAAACGGTTAAAGTTAGGGCATAAAACCGTATTATGAAAAAGAGTGTACCCGTTACTGGCTTCTCAAAAATGCAAAATTATATCGGGTGTTCCATTTAAAAATTGAGAGTAAAATAACAATTCGTCAATCGCCCGTTATGTTTTTTGGATTTTTTTTAGGTTTTTGAGTAATGAATTTCCAAAGGTGAGTACTTTTTTCATTCAAAATAATAATAATTCAGTATCTTTTAAAGTTAGAGCCTTAATATCATATACCAAAAACCTGTATATTGAAAAATAATTTTAGAATATAGTACTCATGTTTCTCTATAAGTGTTGTATTTAAAATTTTTATACATCTATAATAGTATGGACCACCGCGCCCTTAAAAACTCACCCTGTGTATACACACACGTGTGTATATATATATATATATATATATATATATATATATATATATATATATATATATATATATATATATATATATATATACAGGGTGTCCGGTGAGGAACTGTACAAACTGAAATGGTATGTTCCTTGGGTCAATTTAAGTAAAAAAAGTCCCATAAACATAGGTCTGATTCGCAAGTGCGAATACAAGCGTTTAAAGTTTATAAAAGATCACACATTATTGAAAATTAATTTTTATTGAAAACAGAAAATGGAACTACTAAACACATTTTAAACAAAGAAACATAAAAAAATCACTTCAAATGTTCAAAATGACGTCCTTCGGCATTAATACAAAGACGGTTGCGATGTAAAATGGACAGAGTAGCCGCTAGAAGTACTTGGTGGTTGTTCCGTATTTGTTGACACGCATCACGAATACGCTGTATTAGTGCATCTCTGGTGTTAACTTTCACCTCGTATACTAAACTTTTCAAATTACCCCACAAATAATAATCCAAAGGTGTGAGATCGTGCGATCTCGGTGGCCAAGCATGCGGACCTCCACGCCCAATCCACCTATTAGGGTAAGCAACATTTAGATATTGTCACCTGTCGACCAAAATGGGGAAGAGCCCCATCTTGTTGAAGAAACATTTGTTGTCTTGTTAGTAAAGGTACTTCTTCCAAAAGCGGTAGCAATTCATTCCGCAAAAAGTTAGCATATGCTTCTCCTGTAAGACGTTCCTCAAACAAAAAAGGTCCAATAAGTTGATCGTCAATCATACCACACCATACATTAACAGAAAATCTGCGCTGAAAATTAGCTTCTGTTGTACCATGTGGATTTTCATCTGACCACAAATGAGAATTGCGTGTATTGTTCACTCCATCTCTAGTAAATTGCGCCTCGTCACTAAATAAAATGAATGGAACTAGTTGTGGATTTTCTTGTAGCCACTGGCAGAAATTCAACCGCAAAGCAAAATCTCCAGGTTCAAGGTGCTGAACGTTTTGTGTATGATAGGGATACAAAAACCCATCATGTAATGTTTGCCATACTGACATACGGGGGACTCCCGTTCGAGAAGAAATTCTTCTAACACTCAACCCTGGACTCCGATCAACCCTCTGTAGAATGTTTTCTTGCTCATTCACATTTAACTCCACAGGACGATCAGATCTTATTGAAACTGATGGAAATGAACCATGAGTTTGAACGTGTTGAAACACACAAGAAAAGGTTTGGTGATTTGGAATCCTCCTGTTGGGAAATCTTCGTTCATATTCCCTAACGGCAGCTCTCGCATTTCCATCACAAAATCCATACATGTAAATGATGTCAGCATACTCTTCGTTAGAAAATTGAAAAGGCATTTTAAATTTAAATTACACTTAATTTACTACAATCCACTTTGTCATTATTAGAACACAAACGAATAAATGACAGATTGTTTCGGTTTTGTTTTCCAGTTGACTAATAATAATTACTTTTGAAAAATATGTAATCATTTATAAACTTTAAACGCTTGTATCTGGGTAACTATTGCGAACCAGACCTATGTTTATGGGACTTTTTTACTTAAATTGACCCAAGGAAAATACCATTTCAGTTTGTACAGTTCCTCACCGGACACCCTGTATATATATATATATATATATATATATATATATATATATATATATATATATATATATATTGATAATTTATGGCATAGCAGTTAAATAGTTTAATACGTTGCTTTAGTGGACAAAAACAAAGTTTAACAATATGAAAGAATTCACTTGTTTTGAAAGCGCCATTGTTCGTACGATTATCAAATTTTCTAACGGATTGGATATAAACACGTCCCATTACTACCGATACAAGTAAACAATTTGTACATTTTCTTAGTCATGCCTAAATGCTAAACAAATAGAAACGGAGTTAGATGAAGTTCACGGTGGAGTATTCGCCATCGTATACAACAGTTTCAAACCGGTTTGGTTTATTTAAATTCGGTAAAACAAGCAAAGAGGATGCAACACGTTCTGACAGATCAAAAAACCATTGAAAAAGTCTACGAAATAGCCATAAGGGATGGCCGAATAAAGTTGAGGAAGAAGGTAACAATTTCATACGACCGTGTATATTTCATCTTACATCAATATTTGAGCATGGGAAAGCTTAGTCCTAGGTGGGTACCACGTCTGCTTACAGTCGACCAAACGCGAGTTCGAATGACCTCTTCTCAGCAATATCTAGGCATGTTCAAACGCAATACGATAGGACAATAACGGGCAAGTAATATGCGTCGTTATTAGACAGACTTAAAAAAGAAATCAAAGCTAAAAAGCCTCATTTGGAAAAGAAAAGGGTCTTGTACCAGCAGGATAACGACCAATCCCACAAGTCGGCAATTGTGATGGAGAAACTGCACGAACTACGATTCCAGTTAATTGAACATGCACCTTATTCGCCAAAATCAAGAAATTTCTGGCTGGAACGAAATTTTCATCGAATAGTGAAATCATCGAAGCTGTAAATGGATATTTTGAAGGATTGGATAGTTATTATTTTTGTGAATGGTTGACTGGTCTTGAAAAGCGTTGGACTAAATGTGTACAGTTGAAAGGAGACTATGTAGAAAAGTAAATACGATTTTCCTTAAGAAGTTGCTTTTTCCGTCTTATTCTACTTTCCATTAATATATATACATATGTATATATATATATATATATATATATATATATATATATATATATATATATATATATATATATATATATATATATATATATATATATATATATGGGAGGCGCATAGTTTCGGACACCTATTTTTTATTGCATCTAAATGTCATTTTATGTTTTATATATTTTTTAGTAAAATTGTAAAAATATAATAAAATAACTGTCCAAAACTGGCAAAAAAAAGTTATGTATCTATTGGTAAAGCAAGCTATAGAAGCCACACCAATCTCCATTTTCACAGTGTTAGGGCTAATTTAAAATGAGCTCTTTCTTTGCTTTTCTTTCTGTTTGTTGTTTATCCACGCTTTAATTTGTCGAGACGTGGAATAGTTATTTATCGCTTCTTGACATTGTTCCAAAGACAGTGACGAGGTCAATTTTTGCGGATCTCCGAAACATGATACCACTACAGCTTTTGCTTGCTCCACTCCACATTAGACTTCTTGTGCATAATTCGTTAATTTATTTAAATATTTCGTTGCCACTGCATGACTTTTATTTCATTACTCTTATAACGGTGTACCTAGATTGGTATTAGAAAATTATAATTAGTTTCTTTTTAATACATTTGTTACACTCACTGTGTTTGGGTGTATATGACCCGGTGGTTTGTGTGGTTCAAACTAGAAGAACGAGAAGCAGATTATTACCATAGACGAATGTATATTATTAGCTTTGTTTTATTTTCATAAATATAAATAACTTACATAATGTTGCCACGTTATTGCACAATATTGCGCATATTGCATGCGTTATTTGTGTGCCGGTAAACAAGTTTATTTCCAATGAGATTTGTCTGTAGCTCCGCGTATAAATGCAGCCGGAGAGCATCAGTGTGTTAGTTTCGTAGTAAATATAAAACTAGATGCTATACTCTAATAATAAATACCTAACAATCGAAATTTATTATTGAAAATGTGCAGTGAGTGCTTACGTGTGTTTCTGATAGTGATTCTAATGGTTCTGATGAACACCATTTGTTCGAAACCGAGATGTATAATAGCGAATCGGGTAATGAAGTGGAAGCTATGATTTCAGATGAAGCTGATACGGGTAAACACGTAACTACAAAAGATGGAAATATAGTATGGAATGAAAAGACACATTAATCGGGAAGATTATCAGCAGCAAATATAATTTAGTCGATTCCTGGACCAACAATGTATGCTACGTCGCGAATATTTGGTATAAAATCGGCGTACTTCTTATATTTTATACCCAAAATTGTAAACCTTATTTTAAAAATTAGACGGAAAAAAACTTTGCGGCGACACGTTTCAAGAACTAACATTAGTTGAACTATAAGCATATTTTGGCCTACTGCCTCTAGCTGGAGTATATAAATCTCATGGAGAGGGAACAGCCAGTCTGTGGGATGGAAATGTAGATCGTCCAATATTCAGCGAAACAATGGCCCTGCAACGATTTCATGTAATTATACGAATAATTCGCTATAAAAAAAACTCGACCACAACAAGGCCAAACTGATAAATTAGCTCCCATACGGGACTTGTGGGATGAATGGGTTGCAATTCTACCCGAGCTCTATAATGTTCACGAAAATGTAACAATAGATGAGCAACTGATACCTTTTAGAAGCGGTTATCCTTTTAGACCGTACATAGTGAATAAACCTGCTATATACGGTGTCAATATTTGGGTTTAACGTGATTCTGTAACTGCTTATGCATATAGCATGCAAGTTTACCTCGGAAAAAAAGAAGGTGGTCCTCCAGACAGAGGTCAAGGTAAAATAGTTGTGCTAGATGTTACTTATAGTCTAAAAGGTCACAACGTAACTTGTGATAAGTTTCTTACCTTGTACGATCTGGGGCAGATGCTACTAAATAGAAAAATAACCATGCTTGGCACTATTCGCAAAAATAAGTGAATTGCCAACCGCATTGGTCTGCAACAGGAAAGAAGTACTTTATTCAAAATTTTACTTTAACAAGGACACGTCGATAGTTTCCTATATTCCGAAAAGGAATAAATATGTTACGCTCATGAGCACCATGCACCACCACAACGGAGTGTGTAACCAAGATCATAAAACGCCGTTTATGATTTTAGATTACAACAAAACTAAAGATGTTGTAGACACGTTAGACAAGTTAATAACAACATACACATGCATACGGCAAACTAAAGGATGGCGAATGACTATCTTTTACAATATCATGGACGTTTCAGCTTACAACGATTATGTTCTGTGGTGCGAAGTAACTCCAACCTGGACTGCTGGAAAACTTACAAAACGGCGACGATTTCTTGATGAACTGGGTAATTCCTTGATCAATCAATTATTGCAAGAAAGAAAACATCTCCCTCGAAGTACTCCTACAGCTGAAATTGTTATAAAGTTACGTTCTTCAACCAGTAATGCCGAAGTAAGGGAACAATCAACCACAACCAAGCGCAAGTTGTTCCTCTTCAAATGATAATAAAACTAATATGGTATGTTGTAATTGCTCAAAATTCCTATGTAAAGTTCATGCATATTAAAACTGTCAAGACTGTAACAAATAAACGTGTATACCTAACTACTACGTTTTTCAGATGTTCTTTACATAACATTTATTATAATATGTAATAAAAATAAAATAACGTAATAAAATGTAATAAATAATAAATACTACATCTTATTTCTTATTATTATTTACTGTTATATCAATTTAACGACAATAAAACGACAACTATGGGCTCCCGGGTCATAATGACCCGAACAAAATAAGTGAATTAATACAATAGAAGGGTTAAAACGCCCCCAGTAATACTTTCTGGTTGTTATTTTGTTTCTTTGCGCACTGAGCAATCAACGATTTAGCGCATTTCATTACCGCAGTACCAAGAGATGATGCTGCTATTGGTGTTTTGTAATAACGTTTTTCGCAATCATACTTGGCACAATGTCTGATGGCATTTACAGTAATATAATGTTTTGGATGAAAAACATCAGCCAACTCTGTAATTTCTTTACTTAATTCGATTATCGCCTGTTTGAATATTTCTAGTAATCGTATATTACTACAAATCTGATCGTGGTGATTGTGTAAGTAAGCTTATTTGCTAACTTATTTCCATATAGCATGATTTACTCGTCATACTTCATTAAGCGAGTTATTGTATCACTTCAAATTACTGTAATCACAATATTTTGGTGTAAACAAGTTTTTTTTTTAATTCAGGGTGCAATTTATAAAGATTCAGCTTGTATTGCCATGTTACATTGGCAACCATCGAAACTTACTAATGCTTAATTATTTTAATCATTCATTGATAGATTCAAAGCAATGTTACTTGTTTCCTGTTATTTCTATTTCCTTCCTTGTATGGTTATTACGAGGGTCACTATTTATATTTTCAGCCTAACAATGAAAAAACGTTAATTTGTCATTGTACGGTGGATGACCCACCAATACGATTTTTTGAGTGTTCAAATAATCGGTTGTTAGACGAGGTGTGTGAGAGCTCGCATTGTCGTGATGAAGAACGATCGACGGCGCTTGTTTGTTTACCGCATTTCACCGAAGACCTCCGGCAAACGTTCTACGTTCCTCTAAAGGCACAGCTGCCACATGAACAGTTTTTCCGAAAAAACATGCGTTCGTGGACGAACAATTTTTGTTGGATTTGTTTCATCTTAAACACCCGCACATGATTATATATGTCTTTTTGAAGCACCGCAATTGTATTTCTTGAGTATTTGTGTGCACGAATCGACGAGAGCGTCTTTTTGAGATTTCGTCGAATTATGTGGGATCCAACGAGCATAAACCTTTTTCATGTGTAAATGATCATGTAATGCTTTATGTATGCTGGTGGAACTAATGCCTAAGGTTTCCTTCAATTTCACAGTATGTCGCATGACGATCTTGCATTATTAGTTTTTACAGAGCATCAATGTTTTCTTGAATAACAACTGATTTTGCACGACCTTCGCCAATTTAGGCAGTGACCGAAAAGTGGCCACGATTATAATCGTTATACCAGCATTTCACAGTGGCAAAGGGTAGAGCTTCATCGCCAAATGTGGAAGTAAGTTGATCGATGCACTCTTGTCTTGATAATCCACGTCGAAATCACACGAAAATTTTCACGACTTAATTCCATTTCTTCGCTGACACGCAATCTTCCAGTAACCGTAAACAACTCAAAAATTTTGAAGTATATTATTGTCAATAAGGTCAGACGTTTCTATGGAAACATCAAAACGGTGCCTAACAGCAATCGGTGTTTCCAAGTCTCAAAATATAAATAGTACAGTTATCTTCGTCAGTAGTAATATCTGTTAAAAATTGTTAAAGATGTTGTAAACAATTTTGTCAAAGTTGAAAAATTAAAACATAAACATCAGCCTGCTATTAATCATTAATAGCAGGCTGACGTTTGTGTTTTAATTTTTCAACTTTGACAAAATTGTTTACATATTTAACAATGTTTAACAGATATTACTACTGACGAAGATAACTGTAAGTGTTATCGAAACGTTTAGATTGGTATATAATTTAAAATACACCATTAAAAAAATAACACGCAAAAAAGATAAGTATTTTATTATGTGTGATAATGACCTGCTTTAATTACATTTCCAAGCAATGCTCAAATGAGAAAAAAATATCACAAGCTTCACTCGATTTTCACTAAATGGATAAATAATGTCTTAATCGCTTATTTGCAACAAAAAACAGCCAATATAAAAAAGCCACTTGAATTGCGTAAACCTGTCTAAGAATTTGGCCCTAAAGTTTAAGTGAACTTGCAGTAGAATCAGTTATTAATAGCAGTACTGTAATGCGTAATAAATAAAAATAGGTTTTATTTTATTTTGTCACCATAATGTTCTTTATACGCCCCCAAATGCGGGCGTAATGTGGTCTTTATAGCACGGAAATGTCATTGTTGCTAAGCAGCATGATTGACAGCAAACACATGACAAGATATGTTGCGTTTTCACCTTCCATTTTAGAATGCAAATTATTTACAAACAAACAGTACCTTAGCAACAATTTAGCAATATCACAGTATCTTAGTAACAACAAATTAGCCTACTGTCGACCTTCTTTCACTGCATTTGCATTTAAAAACTTGCCGAAAATACTGAATCTTTTAAAATTTTATTCCAGTTTCATGGTGCAAAATAAAATAAAACATTGTATGTACCACGGGCATAATTGTAGATTATGGCTCTCAGGAATTTTAACATTCCCTCGAGCCATAATCTTCTGATTATGCCCTTAATACATAAATATCTATTACAGTTCAGGATACAATTTAAAAAAGTTCAATCACTCTTGTAACTTTTGATAACTGCCGATAGTTTTTATGTAGCTAGGTAATATGGCATATACTATTTGGTCTTCTATTATTACATAGTTAAATACCAGATTCTTGTAAATTCGGTAACGTTCTCATTTTTTGTTTGTTTCAAATGTTTAAATAATAATCGTAAAACTAATAGTTGTTCATTTCTGAAGATAGTTTATTACAGTATATGTATACGCAATTGTTATTATTACTATTACAGTGAATAAAAGAAGATTCCCTTTAAGGAACCTTGACGACTGCCAAATTCTTGTTATTCAGTAATTGTCCTTAATAGCCTTATTTCTTTGGTTTTATTGATGTTAGCAATTTCAATAACCATTTATTGATACAGGATAAGAAATGTGGCCAGAATAATCTTCCAGTGGCCAAACTTGCCAACTTCGCATATAGCAAAAGCATGTATTTGATAAATGTTAATGTTAAATAGATTTCACCTGAAAATATTATATAATACTACATGACAATGAAGGTACCTATTTGGAGAAAAAGGATAGAGTCCATTTTTAATAAGCAAAGTGTCATGCTTGACATTAGCGATAACTAATACTCAAAAAGTTAATTAAAGAAGTGTTATGCAGATATACGACTGCATTTAAAAATACCGCCAATGAAATCATTGATTTGTTTGTAAGATATGTAAAAATCTCTAATCATTTGCAACAACTTACTACGTGAGTAAGAATATTATAGTCAAAATTGCAGAACTACATCTTACAAATATGGTTATATAGCTAAATAATAAATAGCTTTATGTGTCTAACGGTTTCAACCCTGAAGTTTAGGTAAACTTGTAATAAAACTAGTTTTATACAGCAGGATTTTCCTTAATAGGACAGCTGGTTTTTGCAGGACCAATTTATTTGGACCAAGATTCATAAATGATTTTAAAATGAGAAAATTTCAACAATTTGGTTGGTTAATAAAATTTGTAAAATAGGTATTGTCTAATGCAGCGCACAACATAATTTATACAATTGAGTCGAAGGGACATGTATTTGATACAAAAATCCATGTTTCCAAATCTAAGCACACCGGAAATATTTCCATTTGGTAACAAATATGTTTCATGTACTACACCAATATTCACATTTCGAAAACGTATTTCAGAGCACGATTGAAAATATTTACTCCTGTTCTTCTTACGTGGTACCTAAAATGAATAGGGTATGTATTTAGAAATGACGTGTAATTTGATTCACTAACACATTTCTGTGATGCTACTGAAAAGTGTTTGAAAATGTCGTTACCCACATGAATGCATCTTGCATTCAATATTGTATCAATTCATCTAATTTCAGTTTCTACTAATTCTGTACAGACCTCACAGTAATGTATCAATTACATAAATCGGTCAATATGAATACGTGCATATGTTTGTACTGCGGCATACCCAAAACTGTGAAGTTATGACAAACTATTGCTATTAAAAAAACTGAAAAATTTTGGGTTCACTTCATCCCTGAATTATTATCATTAATTATCGTAAATATTAAAAACCGACCAACATTAAAGAATAGCCAACAAACACCTATAAACGACCAACAAACGATTGCAATTGAATAACGCGAAAATTTCCAAAGTTCACACCTATGGTGCTGAAACCGTGTGTATTTTCCATTCAATTGAAAAGATGCAAAGCATCTCTATTACTCACAAAAGCTGGATTGTAGTTTCTAAAACTAAAGCTGTTTACTTCAAAATAATTAAAAAGTAACGAACAAAATGCATCAAATTCAATTTGTTTATCTTTAAAAGAAGATTTTACATCATTTTTTATTATTATTCTAATAATAATAAAAATAATAGTAATAATAATATTTTGTTGGTGTTACTATACAACCAGTATTTGCACAAGTCAGTTAAAATAATTGCGGCATATTACACATTCATTTAAAATAATCAAGATATTCATCAAAGGAATAAAATGCATTTACTAAAAGTATGTATCAGTTTCACAGCCGTTTTAAATTTTTAAAATTACAAATTTTTTGTACTTACATCCAGTACATTACGAAACTGAACACCCCCATAATTTGGGCCGTTCCATGATATTTCTGATTTATGAGAGAAAGAACGTAAGTGACTTTCGCTGTTTCTTGTTTAACATTATTATCACACCTGTGACGATAGCGCCCCGACAAAAAGTTCCAATAGTTCTGATTAGACTTCTAGCTTCCTTTTAAAGAGTTTAGAAATAATAAAAAGGGTTCTGCTTATTAGCTATTCCAAATTTTAATTTGAGGAATCGAAAATCGAAATTCAGTAGTTCTGACTTCCTAAATTACTATATTTTCCAAGGTTCTAAAGTTCCTGATATGAAAAAAAAATTTCTTTGAAGATTAAAAAAAATAAAAAATTTTTGAAAATTCAATTTTGATATGCAGTAGTTCCATTCAACTTTTGACGTTCTTTTATTCATTCCTAAGGGTCCTCGCTAATTAAAAAAAAATTATGATGAAAAATGAAAACTTACAGCCCTTTTACTTAAAAAAATGTTAACAAAAAATATTTTAAAGAGTTGCAATAGTTCTCGCAGCACATTTGGATAGTATTGGAAAAGTTTTGAAAGAAATTATAATGAACGAAAATGATCCGATTAGTATTCATAGAATTATTCGGCGATAAATATTTTGAAGAGTTCCTATAGTTCCAAAATAGTTTTCGGCATGCACAATGCCTTTCCAAAGAGTTTCGATGCTAAAAGTAATAATATATAATTAGCATCGAAACTCTTTGGAAAGACATTGTGCATGCCGAGAACTATACGAGAATTATTTTGGAACTAGTGGAACCCTTCAAAATATTTATCGTGAAAATTTAAGCTGTGCGATTTTTTAAAGTCGAAAAATTCTATAAATATTAATCGGGTCGCTTTCGATCCTTAGAATTTCGTTCAGAACCTTTCGATTACTATCCAAATCTGCTGCGAGAACTATTAGACCTCTTTAGAATATTTTTTGTTAATATTTTTTTAAGTAAAAGGGTAGTAACTTTTTAATTTTTTTAAATTAGCTGGAACTCTTAGGAATGAATAAAAGAACGTTAAAATTGTTTGGAACTAAGGCATATCAAAATTGAATTTTCTAAAGTTTTTAGGAAACGAACACGTGGGATGAGGGTTAAAAAACCTACATTAAGTAACGCTGTAGAGCAAATAGGAACAAAGAAATTTTACCATATATAAAAGGAATCACTGATAAAATCGCTAAAAAATTTCCCAAACAAGAATTTAGACCCGTTTTTAACCTTTTAGTTCCTGACCCCATTTATAATTGATATTTTACTATTATTTTGGTATATGTTACTGTTCCTTGAGTAAATGACAACATTTCGTTGGAATTAGAAAATTCTGAGTTTCAGTTTCCTTGTATTGCTATATTCCCAAAATGGGAACGTTGGGGTGTCATTTACAATTTCTTGCCAAACACCAAACGTTGAAGTACCTATAATAAAATTCAGAAATCTAATATTGGAACTTTTGTTTTCGATAGAAATTTTACATGTTATTCATTTTATAATTTTTGAAGATTACTTTTTATGGTATGACTCAGAACAGAAACTTTTATGTAAGCGTTTTTCACATTTTTCACATTTGAGGCGAGTGTTATTTCCGCAAACCACACACCTTCCTTGTTTAGTTGATATAAGGAAATGGTTCACATTGTCGTACCTGATATCTTGAACAACTGGAGCAGTTGGTCCTCCCAAGCGATGTCGTGATACCATTTGAACCTTCAGCAAAGACATTGTAACAGAACGACGAAAAGATAGGTGTGTAACTTTCTGTTCTGGGTGAAGATACGTATAAAATCGGAAAACGCCAACAATCGCCATGTTTAGTCCATTGGCGAACAGATTCCACCACCACCTCTTTGATCTTAGACGAGGCCTATAACTAGAAAGCATACGATCCAATAGGTCTACGCCACCCATTCCCTGATTATACTTCTTGATCATAAGAGGTTTAGGAAGTTCCTTGTTATTTTCTTTCTTGACTCGACGTTTGCATTTTTGTATTGGAGTTACACGATGGTGATTACTAGCTAGTGTAACGATGGAATTATCATTCCATCGAACACAAGCAACTTTCCCGTCAGATCGAAAGTCATAAGCACCACGCCCTTTTTTCTTCATTTCCCTTGCAGGAAGCAGCGGACATTTGATTCTATTTTCGCGTACAGTTCCACAAGCACGTATTCCTCGGTCTGCTAAATCACTTAGTAATTGATAATTTGTAAAGAAATTGTCAAAATACACAACATGTAATGAAGGTTCTTGAATGATAGACAGCATCTTGTCAACAACTTGGTAACCCAAAGGCCTTGTATCTACTTCTCCATTATTTTTTCCGCAGTAGATGTCGAAATTGTATGGGTAACTATCTGAGCTACAAAGTGCCCACAGCTTGAAGCCAAATCGTATGGGTTTATTTCTTATAAACATCTTTGACGAGTGGTGGCCGTGGTAGGGTATCATCTGTTCGTCGATGCTCAATGTCTGATGAAATACACCGAACTGTTGGAAATTTTGGCGCAAACTTTCATACAAAGGTTCGACTTTTGCGACTTTTATGGCAGACAAATTATTGTTATCAGCCAGGTGAAAGTACCGTTTGATTGTTTGAAATGCTTCCCTGCTCATGGTTTTTGAGAATATCGGTGCTTGTAAATCTTCTGAAGTGGACCAGTAGTCTTTTTCGCCGGGGAGGTTATGATAGCCACTCACTAAGAGCAATCCCAAAAACTGACGAATTTCTTGATCTGTTGTTTTGAAGTTGGGGTTATTTTTATCTCTATTTGCATAAAGGTTTGTCTGAATAACAATTGATTCTACCATTTCAGGCGTGAAAAAAAGATTAAATATTTCATATTCTGTCTTCAGCATATGTTCGCTACCAACTTTATCGGGCTTACTTGGTTCAGTATTTAGGAATACATCATCTGTATTTTTCCACTTTGGAAGGTCCAGAGTACGCGAACGTATGGGAAGTGGTTCTTCTTCAACATCTGAACTTTCTGAATCAGTATACTCCGCCACGTGAATTTCAAGTTCACCTGCTACATCTGATGGCATGGCTCTTGTGTCCAGGTCATTTTCATCAATTACCTCATCGTCGCTTTCAATATTACGGTTGCCAGCCTCTGGGGGCAATATGACTATGTCCAAGTTTTTGTGGGATGTGGATGCTACATCCTCTGTAGCATCGGAAAGGTATCTATACCTTTGCAATACACCGGATTTCTTCCTGAAAACGAAAATAATGCAATTATATACTTATAATAATTAGATATAATGATATAAGTGGATGCATTTTCAAAGATATAACTTGCCCGTAGAAAGTAGAAGTATCCATAACAATTTTTTGTACACCACACTAACATAAACTATTATTATAATACGTATCACAATATATTGTGCAAGCAACGTGGTTATTTATAAGCAACGTAAGTGTGACTGACTCAAACTGCGTTCACTTGCATAGAAATTCATACTCAGGTAAGAGGGGGTAATCCACGCCCCAACGTTCCCATTTAGGAAACATAACAAAGAATGCAAATTTTTTACGACCAAACAATTAAATTCAAACAAAATTCTTACTGCAAATCACAATAGGGGGATTAACCTTCACTAGAAATGAAAAATCTTGTATAAAATATGATTTCATTGCACAATAATTTTTGATAAGCAAAACTTATTTTTCCAAAATTTTACATAATTTAAAACCTTATAAACTATAAACCATGTACGATAATTGAAAATTAAAAAGATATTCCTGTATTTTGAACACTATTAAATAATAATTATCAAAAATTTACGTTTCATTGCATTATTTTAAATATTTTACAATGCTTTATAAAATGTTCCCAAAAAGGGAACGTTGGGAATTAAAAGGTTAAACCTTACCTTACCTTACACCAACTTTTGAAGAATCCGAAAGACAAAATTTGTAATGAAAATCAAGGAGTGTACGAGATACCTTGCAACGGCTGCACAAGAAGTTATATTGGACAAACAAATCGAAAATTATATATGAGAGCTAATGAACACAAACTGGCCATCAAACAAAAAAATCCTTCGTCATCTTTGGCTAATCATTATTTAGACACTGGACACGAAATTAACACAAATAATATTCGATTACTTGCTCCTTTATATAATTTACACCAGCGGATTACTAGAGAAGCCATTGAAATTGAGAAGAGGCCCAATGCCCTTAACAAACGTGATGATAGTTCTAGGATACCGCATATTTGGAAGAACCTCATTAAACAAAATTCAAAATTACCAATAACTCAAAATCTTCCCAGCATCTCGGCCAATATTACATCTACGTCACCTCTAAATCCTGATACTCAAGATTCTGTTAACATTCCGGCATCTTATACAATTCCAAATTCAACGTCATATCTTGGATCTGCAAATCGAAGCAGAACTCGTTCATAAAAGTTATTATAATTAATTAGTTAGCTTGTTTCATATTTCATATACTAAATATTATTCTTGACAAAGGGGACATAGTAAGTCCCCGAAACGTTTAGCCAATATTATTGAAGGAAGGTAACTACGCACGAAATATATTTTATCCCCAACCGCCAATAGAACCTTACGTTACCGTAACGATCTTCGAAAGTAAACAAAAACTTTATTTTACTGTAAAAATCAAGCATTTTATTATTGTATGGTGAAAGTAACCCTTTCATCAAAAAGTGACATCGATGTATACCAGATATAAAAAAACTCACGGCATTTTTAAAACTAAAAAGAAGAAGTCATATTTTTAAAAGGCCCAAAACTCTTGCACAAGAAAAAATACTTAATTTTTTACAAAATGCACCGAATGTGATCTACTTGATGATGAAGGTAATTTATGCACATTTTTCAAAACCAATTTGATATATTAATTTAGTAATTATTTTATGTGTGTGTTGTGTTTGGCATTGCTGGAGCTTTACGCAATGAAGAACTTTTAAATTTAAAAGTAAGTGACATAGAACACAAAGAAACAACTGGTTGATCATAGTTAAAGACCAACAGGCCTCGATTATTTGTGACCACTTCAACATTTTAAGGGAAAAATAAAACCTATAGAACTATTTAACAAATATTAAATTTGATTCCGTGTAGTATTTAGTATTTCGCATTTGTATTTGTGTATAGTATGTTGTACTTAGAATTAGTGAGGAAGTTATTTATAAAGATTACCGTAAGACGGAAGTGCACCATGTCAGTAAAATCTCTTTATCAAGCTTACCTGTTACTCGCCTCGTTGCTGCGCTCACTCCGCTCAATCTCAGGCTCATCCGATAAGCAATCGCTTTACTGACTTGGTACATAATTAACTATCACTTGTCTGTTGAATAAGTTTAATAATGAAAACTGTGAAAAATGAATCTTGTCTATCGAGTAGTTTCAGGTTGTACTTACCTAGTTATTAAACATGTAGTTACCTGCGCTTTTTTGATGACACGAAAGGATAAGTGTAAGACTTATCAGTTAATTGAAATACGATTGAGGTAAAAGCTTAAATTAATGTTATTTCATCGATTGATGGGGTTAGGTTGACATACGTATGTAATAGTACAGCTAATTACCTTGCGGTATTTTATCTCCTAAAAATGTTTTTAACTGAAGTGATAAGGTACAATGATATGGCTTATTTTGGATTTGATAGTTAAGAAACAATTTCTACTGCTTAGAATACAATTTTAATGATATATAAATTACACAATCGCCTAATTACGTTACACTAATCACCTAAAAAAAGGGAATAAGGAGAATACCAAATAGTCCAACACTTTTTGCAACTTTACAAGTGAAGCTTAGTTCTCTGGTCAATCTTTGTTTTACTCTGTATTTGCAGCATGAGATTTGAAAATTTTAAATCAGCTTAGTTAATTTTATCTTTGTGGAGATTCGTTTGTTCTAAATCTTTCTTTTTTTGTAAAAAACTTGAATAGATTTAAAAATTAGCAGTAGGAGAACCAAGTACCCACAATTTCTATATTTTCATTCTTAAGCCGGATGTATCTATTCTGTCCTTCATGACTCGTTTGATGTAATAACCAGTAGACTGTTTTAATTTTTATTTGCTTTCGTAAGTAATTCGCTCTTGACATTTATCGGAACCCTATTCTTTATTCTGATAAGGTATTATTCTAACAAGAATTGAAAAAAAAGTATTTTTTTAACGTGACATTAAAATAGTAACTAGATATTCGATTAAGTATAGTTTAACTCTATATCTAGGGTCCGTCAGATTGCCCTTAGGACAGATATAGTTAAAGAACCGTTAGGAACATAAATGTTAAACTTTGTGCCAGACTTTAACAAAGAAAGCGAATTAAACTAAAGTAATGACGATTACGTTGGGAGCGACATGTAAGTAACACCGTCGGTGTTACAGTTATACGGTGTTAATTAAATTCACAAAATCAAACATATCAAAACATTACCGTTATTTAGCGATACTTTTCAGTTCTAGTTATTTTTTATACAGTTGACTCTGTCTAATTAGGGCCTTCTAATCAATGTTCTAAGGCTATTTTTATTTTTACGAATTTCCAATTAAATCAAATATATATATATATATATATATATATATATATATATATATATATATATATATATATATATATATAATATATATATATATATATATATATATATATATATATATATATTTTGCCAAATTATTAATATTTTAATTAATTTAAATATCCCTAACTGAACAACTGAACATAACATAAATTTGTGTTTTGAAATTACCAACCGACATAGACAAAACAAGACATACACAGTTTTATTTTATTTCTCACGTCACGTCATAATATTTAATATACGGGGTGGTACATTAGTGTGAGAAAGTCCAATTTCTCTGCTAAAATAGAAGATAGTAAACACATTATGGGTCTGATATAAGAGGCTGATGAGATACGAACATACAAGTACTTTAAAATGACAATTTTTCAATTTTAAATGATTCTAGCTTGAAAACTGTTAAAAATATGCCTACATCAACTTTTTTAACACTAGGTATTTGATGTGATGACAATATGGATACTTTTCGACAGGGTAATCAGAAATTTGAAAATTTCTTTCTGACCATGTACTTTTCGTATTATTATTGTACAGATAAGAGCAAGAACGAATAGAGAAACTTTTATTCGAAATATTTTTTACCATCTATTATTCTTAGCAGATGAGATATTGGACTTCCTCACACAGTCACACTAATTGATCGACCTGTATTGATAAAGTCATCGTAAACATTTTTAATATAAACTAGAATATTTTATAAGTTTTTTTAAATTTTTAGATTTCCCTTGCCAAGCTAACTACAAAAAAATCTATAAGTATTGGTATTATTAGGTTGCTGCAAATTAATACGCGGTAGCCAAACAGTAAAACTATTGCATAGCATAAATGTATTTTTAGTTAACTTTTAATTTACTCTTATCTTCGAGCAATAATTTAATATACAGTACAAGGTAACTCATTTAAATGATATCCAGCGCCATCGACAATTATTTAAATGGAACACCCTATACTTTTCAATTTTTATTTTTCCTTGTTCAACTGATTACACAACGGTCAGGTACCTATCAAAGCTGCTTAATATAATTTTATTATAGACATGGCCAATGTATAAATGGATTTTAGTGACAGTTCCGACGATCCATATCATACTTCTGGTGACGACGATCCAGATTACCAACAGCCTGATGGACACAAAAAAAAAAGAGCAGTTACTTTCCTGTAGAAGAACAAGATAAAGACAACAGGGACGGCACCAAACCCACTATAGCGAAGACTAGGCCAAAATTGCAACCAAAAGATGATGACGATCAATTAAGTGTTCCAGATGAAACAATATTACTCAAAATTAAAAACAGTCCTATACTGGATGGCAAGTAACAGAAGAGATTAGTTATTCCATTAATAATAATTAAAAATGTAACCTACATACACAATATAATATCCTGATTCCTGATATTCCTAATATTAAAATATGACAATTGACCAAAATATATATATATATATATATATATATATATATATATATATATATATATATATATATATATATATATATATATATTTCCACTGATGTACATCACATTCAAGCCATACGCCAAATGTGTTTACCAGAGGCGAAAATAATTAAAGGATCAATCGAAGTGACGACTAATTTTGTTAAACATGAAAACTAAACATATCAAAAAAGCTACGTTAAAGACAAAAAAGAAAAAAAAAGGAACGTATATAAAAAAATACTACTTACGATGACGGTGATGTTTCTGATTCATCTGCTTCACCTTCCAAATTATATTCAGTTAATTAGCCGAATATTATTAAAACTAACAAAGTTTAGAGACAGATTTCATTTTCGCGGTTAAACGAAAAATATTTGGTGCTGTAAAGGAAATCTACGACATATATCAAGAAATTAAACTGTATTTGTCAAAATGCGCTTTTGTGTGTACAACAGCAGATATATGGAGAATAAGTTTCATTGGAGTAACTTGTCACTGGATAAACGACATGTTGGAGAGGAAATTTGTAGAATTATTCTGTCGTCGATTTGAGGGAACACATTCGTATAACAGAATCGTAGAAATTTTAGACGATATTTACAAGACTTAGATGGAAAAATTCAAGCCGCGATTACTGGCAATGGATCGAACTTTGTTAAGTGTTTCCAAGAATTTGGGGTTAGTACAAACAAAGAAGATACACAGACAAATACAGAACAAGTGTCTGAAAGTAAAACTGTGGGATTAATCACGGATTTAGAAAATGTAGTCGAAGAAACTGAAATTGTTTCGGATTTACAATTTCCCAATGTTACAGAATTTTCCGAATCAACAAGTAGTAAACATATATCTTTATCGATACACATCAGATGCGCTTCACATACAACAGACTATAAAAACTTTTTATTACAAAATTCTCAATTAAAAAACAAAAACACTTCTGTTTTTAAATAAATGCTCGAACTTATGGAAATAGGCTGGGAGACCAAAATCTGCAGAAACTATTCATAACTGTTTGGGTCACACAAGTTACCCAAGTGTAACCAGGTGGAACTCTTTATGTCATGCCACAAATCAAATTCTATTACGCAAAGAAAAATTAAGTGAACTATGTGAAATACTGTTAATTCCGACATTTACCCGGTACGATATTTTGTTTTTGGAGGAATACGTAAGGATAATGAAACCTATAGCAGAAACCCTTAATTTCTTCCAAGGAGATCAGAACCCATATTACGGTTACCTTTTTCCTAGTATTATATCGTTCTTCATACAATTAAATTCTCTCTGAGAATCAAGTATCTGACTAAACCTCTGGAACATATTTTAGACTCTTTACAAAAGCGTGTCAAAGTTTTATTTACAATGGAATGAAAAATGGCGACTATCGTTGCAGTAACCATTCCCAAATTTAAAATGCGCTGGTTCGGCGGCTTAAAAGGTCATGAAATATTATTTAGTACAAAAAATATTCAATCCTGGATATTACAGGCAGCTATCAAGTTGGAAGAAATTCATCAAACTGAGGTATCTACAAGTGAAGATACCAAAGAAGAAGATTTGTTTGATTTTAAAGAAGTACCTGACACTTCGGCCTCGTTAATAACATCGCTTTTTTCTTACTCAAAGGGAAATCAATATAAATTTGAATTAATAAAATATTTAAATGATCCTAGATCTAATATTGGCATGTTAGATGATTATCTTACAATAAAAAAAATATTCGTAAAATATAATCAAATCATACCTTCTTCGGCTCCTGTAGAACGATTATTCTCTTTTGCGCAAATAGTAAATGCACCTAGACGACATGCATTAAGCGACACGAATTTTGAGAAACTTGTGTTGCTCAAAAGTAAGGCATTTCGTTAAAATAGAAAATAGCTGACGTTAGTTCAGGGTTCGGGTTTGACTTTTCTTTTTTGTGTTTTGCTTAGATTTTTAGAAATTAGATTTTATTTTTAATATTATGTTCTACATTGTATCTATTTTTAGTTGTATTATGTTATATATTACGTATTCTTGTTAATTGTGTTTGTAATATCTTTTGAAATATAACCTGTTTTATTGTAAAAACATTTTTAATTCCAATTAAGATCCGCAATTTTTTTGTAAATAAATTTCTCATTCTCATAGAACTTATGTATTTTATTTACATTACAGCTACAGTTTCAAATGCTTTGATAGTTTCGTGCTAGTGCAGTAGAATAAAGTTTGGTTGAATATTACATTATTCATTTAGTTTTATAGTACTTAGTGTACATTTATTTAGTTTCAGTGATTTAAAGTACTTCAAGTACATTAATTTAATTTAAGTAATTTATGTATTGGAAGTAGTTTTAAAGTACTTAGAGTACATTTATTTACTTTAAGTAACTAAAACACTGGAAGTATTTAAATAGTACTTACTTTGTACTTTTTAGTTTCTAGTAAAATTACTTATTACTTCAAGTACTTTTTAGAAGTACTTGTTACTTATTACTTGGAGTAAAAATAATTTATAGGGCTACTTGTACTGATTACTGAGAGTATTTTTTCTCAGTACTTGTAACAGCCCTGTCTATAGTCTAGTACTATTTTCTTACAGGTACCTGGATAAACTCGTTTTACAACAGTATATACTAAAATAGAACTTATCTGTTGCATAGGCTTTGTACAAATTCATCATTCAAATTTTATGATGCCCTTAAAATATTTTGAAATTCATATGACCAAAACTATGGATCCTGTGGTGTATGTACCCGGTTGATGCTTACGTATATAGGTTTTTTTGATAAAATAAAATTTTTGTAACCGCATAGTGGTGAATTTAAACTATGTATTCTACGTGAGTATTTAGTGGTTAAAGGATAAACAAACTATGTACGTATGTCTTTTATGGCAGATACAGGTTATTGCACTGATGTATCAATAAAAACTGGTTTATAGTCGAATTTGCTAGATACACTAATAAGTCAGATTAATATAGTATAGTTACACATTTTTATAGGAATACTGCGATTCACGGCCATGTTCTGGTTTTGGCTATATGTTGATCGTTTTTAAGTCTGTGAAATACAATTAAGCTGTAATACTTAACTATTGGTTTACATAGACCCTTAGTTATTGTGTTATCTTTGTTAATACATTAAAATCATAATTTAATAACTGTAAATATAATAACAATAACACCAAATTCAGAAAAATTATTAAGTAAAATGATTTATGAATTTTAAACCCATTAATTCCTTATTTGTCATTATTGTCACATCAGATTTTTCAATCAAACAAATTGATTTTTAGGGTGTATTTGGTTTCATATGAAAAACCTATATAAGATTACCTACCTAAAATTGAATAGTCTTGTGTATAGACAGGCACATTCCCACGCACACGCTCACGCACACTCACGCGTAGATGCACACACACAAACACACACACACACACGCACACGCACACGCACACGCACACGCACACGCACACGCACACGCACACGCACACGCACACGCACACGCACACGCACACGCACACGCACACGCACACGCACACGCACACGCACACGCACACGCACACGCACACGAACACGCACACGCACACACGCACACGCACACAGCACACGCACACGCACACGCACACGCACACGCACACGCACACGCACACGCACACGCACACGCACACGACACACGCACACGCACACGCACACGCACACACGCACACGCACACGACACGCACACGACACAGCACACGCACACGCACACGCACACGCACACGCACGCAACACGCACACGCACACGCACACCCACACGCACACACACGCACACGCACACGCACACGCACACGCACACGCACACGCACACGCACACGCACACGCACACGCACACGCACACGCACACGCACACGCACACGCACACACGCGCACACACACACACACACACACACAAGTTAAGTTGAAAAGGTCTAACGGAATTGGTACATAAATAGCGATTTGGACATCTATTGGCCAAAATCCATATGGTCACGGTAAATGCACAAAGTTTACTTATTCCACATCGAGCTTAAACGTTGGGACGTTTCCCTAAAGAAATTTTATAAATTACGATTCTGACTTATCTTGGTGAAAACACATGGTCACTGAAAATCCAGGGAATTCATTCCTTGGGAATCGACTTAATGCATTTAGCTACATAATGGTTTCTAATAACGTAACATTTTGCAAGCATAGTATTTCCTGTCACAACAATGACAAAATTTTATGCTGGTATAATGTGTAGTAACTAATTCAAAGTACCATATCTTGATATATGAAACCATTCGGAATTAACTGGACGAACAAGGTACCGCTAGTATTAAAATTTTCTCAAGAAATAATTGTATATGGAAGCTAATCTAATATAATTTAATTCACTGAGGTATTAAAAATTACGTTATATCATACACTAAATAATGGAAAAACGTATCAATATTTACAATCTTTTCCACAAATGCAAATATATTCAAACATATCCATATGGTTTAACTTTATTGCAATAATGCTTTCCCACATTATTAAAGAGAAAATTGTATGCTGCGTTAAACGTATGCGTACATTTAAAGCAACAATGAACTGGTCTATCAATATCCATGTATCTCACAGTCTAAAGTAGTTATAATTTCAAACTAAATATTCCAGTATCTAAAGTTTGTCCTACAAAGAAAACAAACCATTGCGTTCCAACAATAAATATTTCTGAGGTCAACGAACTAATCCTGCCCACTTTCATATATATGGTGCCAGATAGCATATATAAGTTTTGTTTTATATTGGTGCCTAAAGGTAGTATTACTCATACACAACCCCGGGTGACTCTTAGACTAAATATAAATTGGAGCGAGTTGGTTGTTTTACGTAATATATATATATATATATATATATATATATATATATATATATATATATATATATATATATATATATATATATATATATACACTTCAATCTTTGTTGCAAATTGCGTTTAAACGTCACGAGAAAACGATACATTGACGACCGATTGCACAAAGATGGGTAAGGATCATTTCAATTCCGGGGTTAAGAAGTATGATTGGTATAAACGTCTGTCAAAAAATGACCAATTACACTTCTTAACTCACGGATTAAAATAGTCCTGGTTTAACGCACTTTTATTCAAACGAAGTATATTTAATTAGTTGCAAATGTTTTGGGAAATCGCGTACAAACTTTAAAGTTGTCGTAAGAAAGGTAACCACTTGAGTAAATTTAAAGTATTCCTGTGTATTTCTTTTTATTGTGTTTTATTTAAAAAATGGTAATCGTTGGGTTCCATTAGAAAAAATTTGTCAAAGCTCCAAACACCCTCACTTTTTACTTTTATTACACCATCCTAATCTATGCAAAGAAGTACATAAATAATACCCCTAGTGGGTATTATTTACACCCTATGTCGTTAAATAAGCAACACATAACTTCTAGAAATTGATAAAGATTGTTAAAAGCTGCAAGGAATTAAAGCAGATAGAAGACAATTGTTATCCTTTGTAATTCTCTATTTCTTAACATTCTTTATCTGTGTATCCTCAACAGTTACGTTGTGTTTTACATTAAGAAATTTGTTAGATTCAACGGTCTTCTAAAGTAGCTCATTACTAATACGAGATCATTTTTGCCACAAAATATTTATGTTGCACAAAGTCTATTTTCCAAGTTCATGAAAGGAAAAATTTTCAAATTCTATATCATAAGCGGTATAACCGATAGTCGTTGTGGTAATGATCTTTGCGAATAATGCGAATAGGAAATGAAATAGGATTCTGAAGCGGAGTTCAATTAAAACTCATACCAGACCAATAAAGACTTGTTATGGGAATCTGTACTTGTCTTGATACTGTTTATATTAAAAAATGAATGCAAGTAATTTATTTAATATCTTTAAAGCTCATAACGTCCTTTGCAGATCCACAATGGTGAAATCAATGTACACGCTTTTAAATTAACCCAAATTTGTTTTGTTATCATTTCTTCAGTCCCTAGACATTTCCGGCAAAAGCAGAAACCTAATTCATGTATTGATACCGCAAGAAACCCTAAGGGACATCACCATAGTAAAGTAAGATATAGTTTATCGATACACAGCAAAGAAAGTTTCCTTTTCCTTACTTTTAACCACAAATATAAAGGATAATTCTCAGACATTTAGAATTTATTTAGATTGAAATAAAATTTAATGTAAAATTATAGGTAATTTAATACAAAAATCGAACACTACTAAATATAAACATAGATAATGTTATCACTTAATAAATTATGTATTCATCGTAACATCGTTCGTTTTATTTCAACATATAGGATTATTAATGACTATGTTGAACAATATTATCTGCACCTGTGCATTTCATATAAGGTGATTTGTCACGTCAGTTTATAACTAATGGTTCAATTTTTTTTGGTTGGATTATTTATCAAATTTACGATTGATTTAGCATTCCATGTAAAAGTTTTACTTTAAGCAAAAATAAGTCTGAGTTTTACATGAAACAGTAGACAAAAACGGTTTAGATCTTTCTTTGAAATTCATATTTTATGCATACCGTGCAAGGTATCACATAATATTCCCATCTTAACCTAGTATACAGGGTGACTGGTAACTTATGCAGTTAACTGAAAGTGCTAATAGAGGACCCTAAACTGAACAATTTTTCTTTGTAAACTAATAGGCGAAACCTAATAATAACTAAACTACAGTATTTTAAAAATGATTGCCCACTTGTGGAAAGCCACTGGTAGTAGTTCATAATTTTAATTAAAAGATACAATTTTTCGATAAATCAGAGTGCTTGATTGGAATCAGCGATTTTTTCGTGTGTTACAATCTGACATGTCAATGCCATATTGATTGTTGCTTTGTTGACATTTATCAAGTGAATGATTTGTCCTCCTACTGTAAGTAAATGGATGTAAATACATCATTATACGAATGAACAGTACTGCGACATGTTAGTCACTTATGGAATGGGTAATGAAAATGCTACCGCAGCAAGAGAACTGTATTTCCAAAGGTTTTGCAGGCGAACAATTCTTGATGCTGCAACCTTTCGCAGACTTGTGCACCGAGCTCGAACGACAGGATCTTGGCACCCAAACAAGGGCGTGATGATGGTAGACCACATTACCATGGTGTACGTGTAGAAGAAGACATTTTGAATATGATAATAACGCATCTCCATTACGTACTCGAGATATTTCATGGGAGCTAAGAGTGTCGCAGTGGATGTCTTGGCGAACTTTAAAAATGAATGGCTTACACCCCTATCATTTCCAGAATGTTCATAGGTTTTTGGCAGCTGATTCTCCTCTGCGCCAACGATTCTGTTAAACTCTAGAAATGATCTTATCAGCGGTTCTCAAATACTTTTTCTTTTACTGTTACAAGTCTTTGAGTTTTTCCTATAATTCTATAACTAAACTTTGCTTCTTGAAGCCCTCTTGGTATGTCGTTTCAGTTAACTGCATAATTTATATATATATATATATATATATATATATATATATATATATATATATATATATATATATATATATATATATATACAGCCTGTTTGCACCTTATTTTTTAGCCACACTATGAGTACTACTTTCAAAATATTTGACAGTAATATATATCAGGACATCCTCTACACGATGGTGATATCAGATTTTCAATTGGGCAACTATTTCAAAATGGCGGCTTTCAACTTTTTTTTTAATGGAATGCAATATTTTTTATAATTGAGGTCCTAAAACATTCTTTTTAAGACAGTATTTAGTGTTTCTTAAAAATTCATTTCTTTCACTATCAAGCATCAAACTAAAATTTTAGTCTAGTAGCACATGAATCTTTTAGGCTCGATGTTATTTTTGTCCAAATATCAAGTAGCGGTAGGCACAAAAGAAACAATTGATTTTCGATCTAGTAGTCAAACGTCAACCAATGCAATTTAGTTGTCAGTGCTCGTTAATAGCAGTTGTATTATTGAAGATTATAATTGTTAATTTAAAATTAATTGATACCCTTTTAAAATGCCGTTAAATTATACGCGAGTCGAGTTAATTGATATGCCCCTAATATCTGGAAAAGTAGATGACGACCCTTATGAAGCAGCCAGATTGTACAGAAATTAATATCCAAGCAGAAGGCACCCTGAATCTCGAATATTTACTAAATTATTGGTGAGAACGCGTGAAACGGGAAATGTGGATTATAAGAAACCGGTACATGAAAACCCAGCTGCTTGCAATGACGACAACGAAAACCAGGTAATGCTACACATTATTAAGAATCCCCATGCCAGTACTGGGGAGATTGCAAATTTGGTTGGAATATCGCATAGTTCGGTCTGGAGGATAATAACAAAAAAATAAATTTCACTCATTCAAAATGATTCCACACCAAGAATTAACTGAAAATGATTTTCGGTTAAGAATTAATTTTGCGTAATGGGGTTTGCAACATATACGACAAAATAGAAACTTTTTTAACAACGATTTATTTTCGGACGAAGCAAGTTTTGAAATGATGCTGTTGTTGTAAGACATAACATGCATTATTACAATAATGTAAATCCACACCTTTACCATGGGCTCCTTAATATTGGGTCTCCGATTTTCTGAGCTCGGTAAGGGCTGCCGGTTACCTTTTCCATCATCCTTAATCTATTCTCATCCTTATTCTTCCTTCTCGCCCTCACTGTCTTCCTATCGGATTAAAAGTCTCAAATTAAAAAATAAGATGGCTGTGGTTTCTAGGGTTATAAATTCCGGACGTAAAATCCTGCCCCATTCGGATGTCCGGGAGGGCAGGGCACAAGCGACCTCGGTCATCGAAAGTATCAACTTTCTGATTCACTACTGCAACATCCGCGGTATCAGGTCTAATCTTAATGCTATTCACCAACATCTTGAACAATTACAACCTGATATATTGTTTCTATCTGAAACACAAGTCTCCTCGGAAAGCTCCGAGTCACCCGACTTGCAATTTCCTCAATACCATCTTCACTCTAACTTTCGATATAAAGGAGGCGTATGTGCGTACATCAAGGACAGAATTGCTTGCAAGAGGGTTTCTTCCTTAGAAAATAAAAATTTTGACGTGATTTGGTTTAAACATTCTGGTCCTAATTTTGTGAAATTCTACTGTTGCATTTATAGGTCTCCTAATGACAGCAACTTTCAAGACTTCTTCGATTATCTTAGTATGAAAGTTGACTATCTCCTGTCTCAGTTTCCATCTTGCGATATATCATTTGTAGGCGATTTGAATGTTCATAACTCTAGTTGGCTTCAATTTTCATCTACTACAAGTCCCGCTGGTCATAGTGCAGAAACATTTGCTATTTCATGTGATCTCACACAAATGATTTCTGAACCCACAAGAATCACTGAAAACCCTAACCATACCCCACATCTTCTAGATCTCTTTCTTACATCAAACCCTCTTGTTTATAAAACTTCCGTTCTTTCGCCTTTAGGTCTTTCCGACCATTGTCTAATAAAAATCATTTCTACTGTACCTAATTCCCCTGTTGCTCGCAAAACCGATAGAACCTTGTGGTGTTTTAAGTCAGCTCGATGGAGTGATTTACGGGATTTCTTTGCAACCTTTCCATGGCGTGAATATTGTTTTAAGTCGTCCTCTTCTTCGGACATCGCTCTTTCAGTATCTGAAGTCATCCTCATGGGAATGGAGTTATACATTCCGAAAAAACAGTACCGTGTAGGTCATTCACGTTCCCAACCCTGGTTCAATAAGGCTTTTTCTGATGCAATATCTTTAAAAAATAAATGTTACATTAAATGGAAATCTAATAAATCGGTTGACAGTCTAAAAAGTTGTTCGAACAACGAAAATGCAATGAACTAGCTACATCTCCTTTAGGCAGTCGTAAATTTTGGTCTTTAGCAAAAGCCATTAGTAAAAACTTTCGAACATCTTCATTTCCCCCCCTGACATCTATTGACGGATTGGTAGTTGCTGATTCTGTAGACAAAGCCAACGTTTTTGTGGATTTGTTTGCATCAAACTCGTGTCTCAATGAATCTGGAAAAGATGCGCCCCTAGTCAACTCTTCTTCATACGTTATGAAACCAATTCATTTTCGGTACAAGCTCTTGGAATCGATCATCAGTAGGCTTGATCTCAATAAGGCGACTGGCCCAGACGGTATCCCAGCTATTGTCTTAAAGAGATGTTCCCCGAACTAGTACCAGACCTGTCTAAGCTCTATACGATCTCTACATCTTTTGGGGAATTCCCTTCATCATGGAAGTTAGCAAATGTTCAACCTATTCCCAAAAAAGGTAATAAGACCGATCCCTCAAATTAAAGACCAATTGCCATCACTTCCATTTTGTCTAAAATCATGGAAAAAGCCATCAATCAGCAACTGCTCACGTTCCTTGAAACTAACAAACTCCTTAGTGACCACCAATATGGGTTTAGGCAAAGTCGTTCAACAGGCGATCTTCTTTCATATGTGACCCAAGTTTGGAACAATACAGTAGAGCAGTCCGGTGAAACAGTTGTAGTCGCTTTAGATATCTCAAAGGCATTTGACCAAGTTTGGCATAAGTGTTTACTTGCCAAACTCACCTCGTTTGGGTTAAATGATACGCTCATCAACTGGGTTTCTAGTTTCCTTGATAAAAGACGAATACGTGTCGTAGTTGGCTTTTTTTCAAAAGAAATTAGCATTAACGCGGGCGTACCACGGGGATCCGTTATAGCGCCTACACTTTTTCTGCTGTACATAAACGACCTTATTTCTTCAACAACTAACCCCATCCATTGCTTTGCTGACGATAGCACTCTTCACTGTAGTTCATCTCAGTCTACTCATAGTGATAATCCACCTTCTATGTCAAATCAAGAAATTAAAGCTGAAATGGCAAATTCAATCAACAAAGACATTCAACGTATTCTCGAATGGGGAAGCAATAATCTAGTTAAATTTAATGCTAACAAAACTCAGTGTTGCCTTATGTCCGCCAAAAAAGATCGATCATTTCTTGTTGTAAGTATGAATGGCTCAGTTCTTAAGTTTTCAGGCTCTATTACTCTGTTGGGTATGACTGTATCTTCAAATCTCTCATGGGTTGACCATCTTCTGTCAGCTACCAAAACAGCTGCTCGTAAAATAGGCTTTTTGTACAGATCTAAGCAGTACTTTACCTCTCGACAACTCATTCTGCTGTATAAGGCCCAAATTCGGCCTCATCTGGAATATAATTCTCACCTTTGGGTTAGTGCTCCCCAATACGCTCCCGATATCGTTGATCGTATTCAAAAGAGAGCGATTAGGCTTATAAATGACCCGTCCTTAACTTCTCACATACAGTCCCTTGATCATAGAAGGATGGTTTCAGTTCTTTCTTTGTATTATCGTTATTACAACGGTTATTGTGGTTTACATTCTTTGATACCATCTCCGGCTATCTTTTCGAGAAGCACTCGGTTCGCTCATTCACATCATCAGTATGCAGTGCAAATCTCCACTTGTCGTACCAAACGGGCGCAATCCACATTTTTCTACACGGCTTCTAAACTCTGGAATGATCTCCCTAGTTCCTGTTTTTCTCTCACTTATGATATGAGAAAATTTAAGGTACCTGTTCATAGGCATCTATTGGCAATTCATTATCCCTCTATCCATCCTCCTAAGTGTTCCTGAGTGATTTAGCACGATAGGCCTTATTTAGCCTGTTCAGGTCCACAATCATAAAAAAAAAAACACTGGACCCCTGAGCGACGTTGTCAATATCGATGGAGTTTGAATGTGTGGTGTGGAATTATAGGATAGCACATTGTTGGGCGAATTTTTATTAATAGAATAACTGGAGAGAATTGCCTCAATGTATTAGAAAATGAAATTCAAAATCAACTAAATGAACTCCCACAAAATATCAGAAATAATGTGTGTTGGCAACAAGATGGCGCTCGAGCACATTATGCCTTTCCAGTTATGGAGTTAATCGATACGGAACCATTGGATTGGTCGTGGAGGATCAGGTGGTTGGCCACCTACACCTGATATGTCACCTCTGGACTTTTTTCTCTGGGGGTATGTAAAATTCCAGGTATACATCGTTGAACCAACAAGTATTGAAAATATGCAAGAGAGAAATCGTACTTGCATAAACGAAATTTCTCCGCAAAATTATCCTTCAATCTATTGGCTTCATTGGACGACGTTTCAATTAATGTATTGAAAAAGAAGGAAAACATTTCGAGCAATTTTTGTAAATACCTAATTTTTATTTCATGTAGATTTTTAATTGTGAGTTTCAAAAAGTAGATGTTTATTACAAAATAAAGTTTAATTGTTTCTTTTGTGTCTACCACTACTTGATATTTGGACAAAAATAACATCGAGTGGAAAAAAATTCATGCCCTACCAGATTAAAATGTTATTTTGCTTTTTGATAGGGAAAGAAATAAATTTTTATCATAAAAAGAATTTTTTTAAGATCCCAATAATAAAAAAAAATTATTGGATTCCGTTAAAAAAAAAGAAGTTGAAAGTCGCCATTTTGAAATAATTCGTCCAACTGAAAATCTGATATCATCATCGGGTAGAGAATGTCCTGAAACATATTACTGCCAAATATTTTGAAAGTAGTACCTATAGTGTGGCTAAAAATAAAATAAGGCGCTTACTCTGAAACAGGCTATATGTATAATAAAATACTTATACTTTTTGGGGTTTTTTAATGGTGTATTTTAAATTATAGAATCTAAACGTTTCGATAACACTTACAGTTATCTTGGTCAGTAGTAATATCTGTTAAATTGTTAAAGATGTTGTAAACAATTTTGACAAAATTGAGCATTGGAAAATGGGCTTCGTCGTATGAAAAATTATTTGTTGTAAAACAACTATATAGATTGATGTTGTTGCGTTTATGAAGTCATTACAACAGTTAATGGAGTTGGTGAATATTAACTGAAGATTGATAGATTTGATTAATTTGAATGTAATCCGCGATTACACTGTGAGTTTTAGATTTATTACCTTTATCGGATTTTAATAATATTTCTATATGCTGTCTATAAAACTCATAAAAAGCTAGAGAGCCGAACTTTTAATTGATCAATGCTTAATTTACACAGATATTATTTGTCGGAAATGGTTAGTTATGGTTAGTTATGGTTGTTAACTCTACTCAATAAGCAGCTTAGTTTTGTAAGCAATACACCTCTAGTCGATTATAATAGGGGACTAAGCGGATTTGAATAATGTTGCAATACGATTTAAGAAAATACAGTTTACAATAATACTATTGCTAAGTAGATACAATTGTTCACTATATAGAGCATTGAATCAATACTTAAGTTTAAAATTATACAAAATGTTAATAATCTCTTTATTATTTTATATTTTATAAATTTTTTTGACGCTAAGTTAATGTTACCAGATCTATTCTTTACTGAAGACCATCTGAAATGTACAAGATTTGCATACTGAAATACACGATTTAAAGATCTCCAAGGTAATTATGTTTCATTATGACCATTACTTTCATGTAATTTATATTTAACTTATTAATATTATAATGCATCTTATGAACTCTACGTTGAGCAAAACAGTACGGTTTCAGTAAATCGAGATTACCTAATATTAAGTAACTTCTTGTTATTTTGTGTGAAACGTAAAATAATTCCTTTATTTAGTCTGTGCCACTAACATTGATTAAAATATTCTAACCATCTGCGACAACATTCATTATAGAGGAAGGAACATTTATGTGGGTCTAAAAAAGAGAATTAAATTAGGCAATAAAAAACAATTTAAAAGCTCGAATTTCATGTTAACAATTTCATTGGAGTAAAATTTGTACTACTCATTCCATTAAAATTAAAATTACACGTTACTGTAGTATTACACCGGAACCTTTTAATCTTTACACGTTGTCGCGCTCTCATTTACCATAAAGTGGCGCTTAAGAGCTTATTCACCAGCTATGTTTGGTTTATTATTCCAGAAAGCGCAATTGTAAACAAGATTTTATTTAGATAACATTGTGTTAAAATATCTAATATTCTTTATCAATAAGAAATAAAAAATGGAAATTGAATACAGGATTTTAAGAGAAACTTATCAGATACAGAAAAGGTATTGATGAAACGTTAAAGGTTGCAAAGAATATAAAACGTCAACTTCTTTTTTTATTTTAAAGTATATTATCACAATAGTGTATAATACAATCATTTAGTGATAGCTATTAATAGATGGCTCTGGAGAAAATTGTGATACGTGACGCAAATATCATACGAGTAACCATAACATGAAAAGTGCATACAAGCTTTTTCAACGGTTTTATAAGTAAAGCTAAAGTAATACATTTATTAGAACACCGAAATATACATTTTGGTAACTCGTGCATTAGAAATTAGAAATTATGCAAATCAAAATTCGGGTAACTTGGTAACTTGGTCCAATTATGGCAGGGACTGCGCTTATTTTAAAGAAACGGGTCAACAAGAGACTTGTCAATCAGTATACCACATTTTTACTACATTTTGTGAAGATATTCAAAATTCGAATAATTACAATAGGGTATGCGTATCATTTGAACATAATTACAGTCACAAAAATAATAAAAGGCTTTTCATTCACTGTGACATAGCAGTTTTTCTTAAACCGTATTGTTAATTTTGGCCATATGTATTCATTTTTCAAGCACATAATTAAAATAGATATCTGCTTGAAGTAGCGTTTTTAGATTTCCAAAAACTTGTTCTAGATTTAAAAAGAGAGTCCTATTTTCTAAGATTAAAATCGTTACCCCAGAGGAAATACTAATTACTACGCAAAACCGTTTTTCTTGGTTTATCCGAACAATAATAAGTAATTAATATGTCCAAACTTTTGGAAATTTTGCAGTCCAGGGACATAACTTGCTGCACGCACACACGAACTCACACGCTCAACCACACGCACACGCATACGCACAAACACGCACAAACACGCACAAACAGGCACAAACACGCACAAACACGCACAAACACGCACAAACACGCACAAACACGCACAAACACGCACAAACACGCATAAACACGCACAAACACGCACAAACACATAGAAACACACGAATACACACAAACATACAAACACACGAATACACACAAACACACAAACACAAACACAAACACAAACGCAAACGCAAACGCAAACGCAAACGCAAACGCAACCGCAAACGCAAACGCAAACGCAAACGCAAACGCAAACGCAAACGCAAACGCAAACGCAAACGCAAACAGCAAACGCAAAACAAACCAAACCAAATCAAACCAAACATACAAACACAAACACAAACACAAACAAAAGAAACAAAACAAACACAAACGCAAACACAAACAAAACCAAAACAAAACAAAAACAAAAAACACAAACCAAACAAACAAACACAAACACAAACACAAACACAAACACAACACAAACAAAACAAACACAACAAACACAAACACAAACAAACAAACATAACAACAACACAAACAAACGCAAACACAAACGCAAAGCAAACGCAAACGCAAACGCAAACGCAAACGCACAATAACGCAAACGCAAACGCAAACCAAACACAAAACAAACCAAACCAAACCAAACAAACAAACACAAACAACAAACAAACACAACACAAACACAAACACAAACACAAAACAAACAAACACAAACATAAACACAAACACAAACAACACACACTACACACAAACAACAAAAACACAAACAAACAAAAACAACACAAACACAAACAAATCACAAACACAAACACAAACAACACAAACACAAACACAAACACAAACACAAACACAACACAAACACAAACACAACACAAACACAAACACAAACACAAACACAAACACAAACACAACACAACACAACACACACAACACAAACACAAACACAAACACAAACACAAACACAAACACAACACACAACACAACACAAACACAACAAACAGCAGCACGACACACCACGACACCACACAGCACGACAGCACACTACACATCACCACACACACACACATCACACCTACATCACATCACATACACACATACAACACATCACACACACACACACACACACACACACACACACACACACACACACAACACACATCAACACAACACATACACAACTATACACACAATATCATAATACTATCATACACAAACACAAACAATTAAATAATTTCAACACTAACACATACACATACAATCACATCAACAATACAAAAATACAATAGACACTAATTGATTTTGTGGATGACTAGTATGCAGTAATGAAATTATTGTTATGTTGGAGTACATATAAATATTATTATTTGTGCAGAGTTATGTTATAAATTATATATATATATATATATATATATATATATATATATATTATATATATATATATATATATGATTCAATAAATTGTGATATATTCATATATAATGATATGATATATATATGATGGTTAAATATTATAATATATATATAATATAATATGCTTCAAAAATTGGGGGAACATTCACATCTATGGAGTCTGATATCGTTGTGGAAGGCTTTAAACAAACTGTTACCATGCGTGTATTAAAATATATCAAAATAGTAGGTGATGGAAGCAGTAGAGTATTAAAAAATTGTTGAAAGTAACCCACATGGTACGCTATTCGAATGAGATGTGGGATACTTCCAGAAACAGGATTAATGGAATTGAGGAATTGTACCACCTAGTATAAATATGACTAATTGAATAATTGCGTTGTAAATATTTTTAAATATACTCATACTTTGTATCTACTGTTTTTTTAAATTTTTGATGTTTGATTATAGTCCGCTTCGTCATAATGACGTCTACAGGCTATAAAGAGACGATTGCATCTAAGAAATTTGTTTATAATTGTCATGTTTTAATGTAGTCATGCATAAAACCTACCTAATTAAAATTAATGTTACAAATCAGTTTAACTGATAAATGAATTTCACAAGGTATTAATTGGTACTTAATACCTTATAGGGCATCTCACTTTGGTGAAGTTTTGGATGCTTGTATGAAATCATTTAGACGCATTGTGGTTTTAACTCGCCACATTGATCGGTGTAAAAAAATGAAATCAAATCATACGCTGAATGCAGTGAACATATTTTTGACGCATTAAATACTCTTAACGTGTGCAATTTGCGAATATGACGACTACAACAAGGACTTTAAATGTTAAGTTTATAAAATTGTATATTTTTCACATTTTTCCTCTTTACTAACCTTTTTATCGGAGATAAATACTATTACATTCGTAATAGTTTTCTTCTCATTATACTTACACTTGTTAACCTTAATGAAATTTTTTACTCACAGCTTCTGTCTGAAATTGCTCACATTAATAATCTCTTCTAAAAAAGATAAGTTTTGAATTAAAATTTGGTTACTTTAAAAAGGATAGCAAATATACCGGAAAAAATCTGAAAAAGCCTTAAAGAATTGAATGTAGTTAGATGAGGTAGGTACTGTTAGTCTTCTTGATGAATCCAGACGACTTTAATAAGTATTTTGTAGGGACTGTCCATAATAATCCTTCCAATTGTAATGAAATAATTCGATCAGTGATTGACTCAATTTTACTTTTAAATATATTAAATTGGAAGGAAAAAAGGGAAAAGGCCACGTACTTGATTCCCTCGCTAGGGGTAAGGGCGGGCTGCTGCTTCCCAGCTCCTTCAGCCACAATCATGGATTCCCAGCATACATGGTGGGATTAAAGATGGGTTGTGGTTAGGATAGGATCGAAAGGAACGGATTTAGGGCTCTGAGGGGACAGATGTTAGCCCTGCATTCGCCTAAATAGCCGCACATAGTGTGCCTATGCGCAGTGACCATGCTGCTACATGTGTATAAGAAAATCCCCCTGAAAGACCCATTACCTCTCCAATTTTAAGCAGGTCGCGTGGCCACAACTCCATTAGCTCGGTGCATTTCTGAGGCAATATTTTTTAACTGGAAAATCATTAGTGGAAAATGATTAGCCACTGTATCTTTACTGATAGCCCACTTGTTACTTGTAAACATTTTTAGAGGTAATATCGTAGAGGCTCATTGCACGTTGTACCTGTATGATAATAATAGTAGGTACACATGTTTCGGTATCCTACCTGAGTTGAAAATTTAACTAACGGATATATTCACCGTCTTGTCTACTTGGAACACTTTAACGGAGAAAACGCCCGCTGATGAACTGCGTTTAAAGCCTCAACTGTTTATTTACCAGTTTTGGTGGCTACAAAGAGAAGTACAACTGTTTTCTCGTTTTTGCTTTTGATTTTTTAATGCTTTTAATACACTGCGAAGTCAACCTCTTTAACAAGTACATTTAAATACAAATTTAAGCTTTAATTGTGTTTATAAGTAATATATGTGAAAAACAATATTATTAATTTATTAATTCGTAACGCATTTGACGAAATCGACATACGATATTGAATAAGCAAATGTAGTAAGTAGACAGAGTAAACCTATAAACGCGAAATCAATTTGTTTTATATGCATATGAATCTTATTCTCATTTGACTAATACTATATAACCTCCATTTGTTTGTTTATCCTTTGACTGTTTCCTCATTTCCTACATTTGCTTCTATTAATCGTCATTTATTACACACCTTAAAGAAAATGGGGGTCCCCTGATATCAGTATCTGCTGTCTTAGAAGTAAGTATGACATTTAAGTGTTTATATCTTAATTCATTACAATCCTGAAATTACAGCGTTTGGCAAGCGCCTTGTGTATATCTGAGAAGACGGTAAGAAATATCAAGTCTCGAGCTGAAACTAACCCTGTTTTAATAAAACGACCACACAAAAAAAAAACCATATCTGACGATCTACCTGAAACATCCAAAATGGACATAAGGATACGTTATACAATATGCATGCACAAAGTGAGTAATATTAGATCACAATCTTTTACACATGTTTGATATACTAATTTATTTACAGAGAAGCATGTCATAGTTGCAAGTTTAAATGCAGAAATTCGTAACAGTCACATATTAATAAGTGACATAAGTCTTCATCGTGCAACCCAGTCACTAGGATTCAAATTTTAAGAAAAAATTCTAACCGTAAAGCTTTATTGGAAAAAAGTTATATCGCAGAAATGCGAATTAAATTTCTTAAACAATACATTAAGGAGATCAATTTACCTAATCATCGGAAAGTAGTATTTATGGATGAAACTCCAAAGAAAATCCAGGAAAATTATGGAAAGATGAAGACATTAGAAGCGTACGAAAACCTCAAGGCCACGATGGCAAGAATTTATGGTTATTCACGCCGGATCCGCCAGAGGATTTATACAAAGTGCTGCTCTGTTATCAAGATCGTTAAAGGAAGATTATCATGGTGAAAAACATGGCTTATTGAACATTTGTTAACACATTTAAAAGAGACTTTGCTAATTATAGTTGATAATGCACCATACCATTCAATGTAAGGTGAAAAGCTACCAACTTTATCCTGGACGAAAGGCAATTATGGTTTCCTGGTTAACACAGAATCACATCAGTCTTAATCCCACACTCTTCAAAACCGAACTGTACGACCTAATTAAGTCACTTCAAATACAAAAAAAGGACGAAGAAGATGAAATAATAAGAAGCTGCGGACACGAAGTGTAAAAATCACCACCATATCACTGTGAGTTTAATGCTATAGAATTAGTGTAGGCACACGCAAAGAGATATTATGACAAGCATATTGGACGAGATGGCTATAATACAAGTAAAATTCAATTGTGTTAGTTCATATTTAATACAATTTCTATTAGTGATGTATTTCATTAATGTAAGTACAATATATTTTGTGGTAAAATGCTTCTCAATATGTTAATTCTCACATTTTCCATAGAATTTATGTTCCACATTAAATGTCATCTTCGTACGAATAATAGTTCCATTTTATTTAGTCACGTAACTTAACATACATTTTGTATATTAATGTTACCATCTTGTTGTGGGCCATCATTGCTACTGAATTGGTAGCAACAATAAGAAGTTATGATTATGAAACGTAGTAGCCTTGCGAAGTGTAAACAGTGCAGCTCTACCGTTGTTCCATGCAAATTGTTTAACCTATAGATTGAATTTTCGAATTATCATTTATATGATTGTTTATCAGCAATCTACAGCACAACCATTCTCATGTTTTTATAATTCCGTTGCAATTATTAAATGATTACATTTTGTTGAAAATTGCATTGTCTGTAGGTTACACAATCTTCAGGCAGTGAAAATAACGTACCAAACAACCGTTACCATTACGATAATCAACGTTCTCTAATTTTTACAAAATAAATCAATAAATAAATAATTGTATTTTGGAATATTTCAGCTTTAAATGCTGCCATCTCGGGGTATATTTTCTAATCAGAGTTTATTACAACGAAAATAATTTTGACTCATGTTTTTCATATTACACCATATGATTGTATATGATGACGTAACGGTAAACATTCCTGGCGAGGAAAATATTAATTTATTCTCAATCTCTCATTGAAAATAAACGCTTTCTATACATAAATTATACTAAAGTGATATTTATTTGTACGGCCTAGGAAATTTATAGTGCGATTTAGATACGTCTAACTATTGTTATACGAGACCACTAAGTATGCGCCAGTTAGAATCAATTGTTGCAGAAGATTTCAATATTGCGGAAGCGAATACTATTGATGCAGTATATATTCCTCCGACAGTAGACGAACTGACAGATGAAGAAGGCATAGATTATGACTTATTCCGTCTGATCTAGCTGGAACATTTGAAATCCATCTGCACCAAAACGGGGATTATCCCACAAATCAAGGACGTAAACAACCGTTGCCTAAGAAACGTAAGCCAACTACTCCAAAATTACAGAAACCTACCCCAATTTGGCAAAAGGAAAAAATAGAATTTAGTACATCAAAATCTAAGAAAAGTGTGCGCAAGGAGAAACTAGTAAATCTTCTTGAGGGTAAATCACCAATAGAACTATTTAGTTTACTAATTGGTGATGAATTGATATTACAAATTGTAAACTACTCTGAGAAGTATTCATCTGATAATAACCGACACGATTTCCAATTTACGGTAAAGGAGTTGAAGAGATTTATTGAAATTCTAGTACTAACAAGATACCATACTCTACCACAGACAGACATGTATTCTAGATCTAGAGACGATGATAAAGGTTTACCTTATTTGATAATGGTCTGTTACAAAAAAAAGATATATTTACAAAACTTAGACCATTTTTCTCCGTACTAAACAAAAATTTTATATAGTTTGTCAATTGACAAAGAAATGGTGCCTTACTTCGGCAGGCATTCGACCAAGATGTCCATCAAAGGTAAACCAGTGCATTTTGGCTTTAAAATTTGGTGCATTTGTAATACTGAAGGATATTTATTTCAATTTATTCCGTATGCAGGGGTAAATTCGGCTAAACAAAGGTCTGAACACGGTTTAGGAGCGCAAGTTGGTTTGGACCTGTTGGAATTTGTTCAAGACCCAAGTGAGCACATTTATTTTGACAACTATTTCTCCACATATGGATTATTTTTAACTTTAAAGGAAAACGGACACTTTTCATCTGGCACAATACGTGAAAACAGACTGCCCAAATGTCGTATGGAAAAGAACAAACTGCTGACTAAACGTGGAAGAGGAAGTTTTGATACAGTGTATGACAAAAAGGCAGGGATACCTATGGAATGATAATTCCATTGTAACCGTCGTACGTAACCACAAATCAATTGAACCGACAGTGAACGTTAAAGGTATGACAGGAAACAAAGGAAAGATATTTACATCCCTCAACCACATTTGATAAACGAGTACAACAAGTTTATGGAAGGAGTTGATTTACAGGATAACGGTATCGTAAACTATAGAACTAGGATTAGAATAAGCGTAAATAGTGCAATTGTAAACTCATGGAAGTTGTACAATTTAGCAAATAGAGAAGGTATTAGTCAATTGAAATTTGGATCCTACCTAGCTTTGCGTCTGATCAAATTTGAAGGTACCAGTGTATGTACGGAAAATCAATCTAATGCAACTTAGGGCACACTATTGTTGCTCACGAAACGACGGCACGTAAAAGGTGCAGGCTATACAAGAGTGCAACAATTATATGTGCAAAAAGTGCAGTGTACATCTGCATTCTAATTGTTTTCAGAAATATCATATGAAATAAAGATGTAATTGGTAGCAGTAGTGCAAACTGATGTATTTGTTTACTGTACTAAGGCCGTTGATACCTACGTATACGCGTCATTATTTTTTTGCCATTTTAAAATAAAATTAGAAAGTTCTGGTCGGTTTTGATAGACACGAATAATAGTAGTATAGAAAACTTTTTCATTTGTTGCAGATGTATCAAGAAATTTTAAGCTAAAGTTTAATTAAGAAAGTTACAAAATTAAAAACTGATGAAAAATAGCTTAAAGATATGTTCAAAATTAATGTGAATAAGTTTAAAGATAGTATGTAACAAGTAAATAAGCATTTATTCAAAGTTGTGTATTTTTTTCTGTTGACATCTTCGCCATAATTCATATGTCGTGACGTTTCTAAACTTGTTTCAAGTTGCTATCGATAAAGTGAGTTTGATAACTTCCAGTCAAATACTTTAAAAGAAAAACTTTCACGTATCAGCTTAGTTTGCGGAGTGATTTGTTTATTAGTTTATCATAGTTCTTGATTTACAGATAAATACGTGAATATTAGAAAAAAGTGTATAACTAGCCAATGCCAAAATACGTTGAGATTTAGGGTAAGTTGTGTAAAGTATCTTACGTCGGTAATCAATGGATTTATTCTTGTTTGTGAGCAAACAAATTTGTGCTAATCTGCTAAGGAACAAGACGTGTCTCTACATTAAATCAATTAAATTGTGAAGGATACAAAACTGTTCAAACCATTAAAGCTTTAAAATCCTCGTGACAACTTTTTGTTACTACAAATCGTTATTATGCTTTACGAAAAATATAAATCATTTTGGCATATTAAAAAACTAAATACATACCTAAGGTAGCATATAAGTTTTAGAAATATATTTTTGAATTAATATGTTGTTGCCAATGAAAATATACGGCGGTCTAAATGTAATTTATAGAACCACTTGTGCGTCAAGAGTCACAACGCTTTATGTAACACAGAAAACGTATAAAAAAGAAATTAAATTGTCACCTGTTCGAGTGAAGTGATAATCTCCAGCGACGAATAAAATTACCATCGAAATCAGAAGGAACAACTCAATCTGTCGTTGACGGATCTTCATTTTGAAAGGACTTCAACTACACTTACTGAAACCTGAACTTCGGTTGCTCCATCATAGATCACTTGCTGCTATTTACTTGCTTGTGCTTCCAAGCTGACATGCTGAGATTGTGTTTGCATAGCAATACTGTTCACCTTTCTAAATCATTTGTATAACCGCTTTATTTCATGAAATCTAAAAAAATAATTCCAAAACAAAATCTAATTTTTTACTGTAATTTTTAATAGAATTTGGAAAATAACAATGATTTGTTATCAAATAGTGCAGAAACTGCCTAACATAATGGTTTTTGCACCAAAAAAGTCTTTTTTAATGCAAAATTTCATCATTCTTTCACTAACGCACAGATTGCGTGTGCACAAAACCTTCACAAAATGAGGTGTTACAAAAAAATAAAACTTTTTATCCGTTGAATCCATTGTTAACAATATTTACGTGAGCACATCAACATGATAACAAATATTGGATATATGAATTTTTTTAAATCTTGAAGGGGAATAAAATTACATTTTTAATTACAAAAATAAACTATAAGACAATATTAATTAAAATTTGAAATTGTTTTAGTTTGCTAACAAAACAGCATGTACCGAACCATAATGAAATTGAAATTTTTGTTTGCTTTTCTTTCAATTGACTTAAAATTTTGTATAACACTGATATTAATTAAATAGTACACATCATGAACGAAAGAACTATTTTGTGTAGCATCTCAATACAATGCACGAATTTTACCTTTATAATTTTAACAATTTAGACTTATACAAATCAGTTTTAAGATTTAATAACCATTGGTAAAGAAACCAGAAAAATTTTATACGCAAATTACCGTATTACGACAAATATTCTCTAGTGTATTTACTGAACGCACGTAACAGTAGCGCGGCGTCGCGACGACTAGTAAAGCACCGCGACGGTGCGCTTGCGGGAATCACATCAAGATTCGTTTAAATTGCGTCGAATTTTTCTGGATGTATCTCATTTATATATAATTACTCTGAAACAAGTACGTACTTATCAAAGCTAATTAAGAACGAAAAAAAATGGGGGACTGAAATTTGATTTTGAACTTTTTATTTTTCCCTCTATAGTAGGGTATCTCTAGAAAAAAAGTTTCCTACACTTCATTTAACACTCGTAAAGAATATATAGCACATCATCAGTTCTAAAAGTGAAACTCAATTACCTTTTAACTGACAATGAAGGCTTTATAAATCATGTTGTAAATTTGAAGAACGTTCTATATTCGAAAATGTTTGTGCTAAAACTTAAATAAATCACGATTGAACAATATAGATCCAAGTGCTTACTGAATGTAGGGTAGCAAACATAATTGGTTGTGTTAAAAGCCTAATTAACCTTGGAATGATTATGCCTCTCACCAACGTCCGACTCAAATTTAGTCATTAGTTTCGTATGTAATAAGAATAAAAGAATTATGCAAATGTATTTTAATAGAGACAAGTAAATAAAATACCAAACATTTATTTACGTATATCGCGATTTTGTTCGATACGCTATACACTGCAGTGAATAGTAACAAAATTATAATTAAAAAGAATTAGGTTAGCAGAATTGTAATCGTTATTCGATTATATACTTTATATTCTACAAAATACAATTATGATCAAAAATGGTTTTCTTTTATTATTTAAATCCCTATTATCGATATTTTTTGAAATGGCCACCAACGCGGATGGAACAGCGTCTTTTGGAATACATCACTACGGATACAGAAAAACAATCTAACCGTTTTCAAATTTAACAATTTTTGTCGAATCAGTTCTAAAAATCTGATGTGGAACAACAAACAATCCTCCAACCTACAAAGTAGAAATCAAAAGAACTGAAATAATTTTAATAATAATTCTTTAATATGCTCATAACCAAATTGGTAACAATATAAAACAGTAACAATAATCCATATCACATGGACATCTAAAGCCTCATCTCATTTTTACTTTAATAAACATGTAGATGCTAACTAAAAGAAATTCCAAAGCCGCTCACTTCTCTAAAATACCGATAATGCAATTAAACAGTTTCAACCCTATTTAATTAATTTCTAGACGTATTTTGCTTTATACAAAGAAACCTTATTAAGAAAAGTTATGTAGTAAAATACTTATACTTTTGGGTATTTTTAATGGTGTGTCTTAAATTATACAATACAAACGTTTCTGTAACACTTACAATTAAAAAAGCATAATGATACGTCATGATTTTGATTTTAATTTTCACTTTTGGTATGTCTAGCTTTTCTGCTGTGTTTATCCTGGACATGTAAGAAAATGTACATACGCACAAGCGCACACTCACATACTCGCATATACACACACGCACACGCAGACGCACAGACACACGCACACTCACACACACACGCAAACGCACACTCGCACACCCGCACATACACATACTCGCACACGCACAAATTCACGCACACGAAAACTCACACGCACAGGCACACGTACACACTGACACGCACACGCATGTACGCACACTAGCACGCGCACATGAACACACGCAGTCAAGTACACACACACACTCGCACACACACACACACACACGCACACACGCACACACGCACACACGCACACACGCACACACGCACACACACACGCACACACGCACACCGCACACGACACACGCACACACGCACACACGCACACACGCACACACGCACACACGCACACACGCACACACAAACACAAGAACGCACGCTACACGTACACGCGCACACACGAATACACGCACACACGCACATACGCACACACGTACACACGCACACACACGAACACACGCACAAATTCATTATTATGTTCGTTTACAACGTGAAGCTATTGAGATGTATAAAGACCCTAATAATTATAACAGACAAGAAGAAAATCTCCGTTTCATAGGTTTTGGCATCTTATAATTAAAAGAAAGGCATAATGATACGTCTTGATTTTGAATTTAGTGGTATGTCTAGGTTTTTCGCTGTGTTTTTGCTAGACATGGAAGAAAATGTACATACGCACACACGCACACTCACACACACACACACACACACACACACACACACACACACACACACACACACACACGCGCACACACACATACTCGCATACACGCACACGCGCAGATACACGCACACTTACACGCACACGCTAATGCACACACACACACATACTCGCACACACACACACACGCACACGCACAGACTCACTCACACGCTTGCGTATGCGCGCGTATGCACATATACGCACACACACGCACACACGCACACAAACACATGCACACGCACACACACCCATGCACACGCACACACACCCACACGCACGCGCGCACGTACAAGCGCACGTACGCACACGAGCACGCGCACATGAACACACGCACTCACGTACACACACACGCACACGCACACACGCACACATGCATACACGCACACACGCGCACACGCACACACGCACGTACGCACACACGTACATACCCACACACGCACAGACTCACACGCACAAACTCACACACGCACACAGGCAAACCCGCACACATGTACACACGCACACACACGCACACATGCACAGGATCACGCACAAACTCATTATTATGTTCATTTACAACGTGAAGCTATTGATAGTATAAACACTCTAATAATCATAACAGACAAGAAGAAAATCTCCGTATCAATAGGCTTTGGCATCTTATAATTAAAAAAAGGCAAAATGATACGTCTTGATTTTGCTTTTAATTTTGACTTTTGGTATGTCCAGGTTTTTTGCTGTTTTTCTTAGACATGGAAGAAAATGTACATACGCACACACGCACACACACGCACACACAGATACTCACATACACGCACACGCACAGACACACGCACACTTACACGAACACGCAAACGCGCACACGCACACACGCGCACACACACACATACTCGCACAAACGCACGCGCACGCACAGACTCACGCACACGCAAACGCACACGCATAGGCACGCGCGCGTACGCACGCACACGCACACACACGCGCACCCACGTACACACATGCACACGCACACACACCCACACGCACGCGCACACGCACACGCGCACGCATACGCACACACACACTCGCACACACACAGGCACACGCACACGCACAGGCACACGCACACCTACAATTAAATGGATACGTACGCACACGAGCGCGTACACACGCACACACGCACATGAACACACGCACTCACGTATACAAGCACCCATACTCACACACGCACACACATACGCACACGCGCACGCACACGCACACGCACACGCAAACGCACACGCACACGCGCAAGCACGCACACGATAACGTGCACATGAACACATGCACTCACTTACACACGCACACGCGCACACACGCAGACACGTACACACGTACACGCACACACGCACACACGCACACACGCACACACGTACACACGCATACACGCACACACGCACACACTCACACACGCACACACGCACACACGCACACACGCACACACGCACACACCCACACACGCACACACGCACATACGAAAAAAAGTACACACGCACATACGCACACATGCACATACATCATGGTCGTTCTTGGCGAAGCATTGCCAGACGTTGTAAAATGATGTAGCAAGTCGATTTGGGCATTAGTAAAAAAAGTAGACTTCATATCCTTCTATACCTAGTTATGTATAATGTGTCTTTGAAGGTCAAAATTGGATCAAATTGTCAAATGTCAATGTCTCTTTTTTTTAATGGTATACCCCGTATATTATTTCATTTTTGGATTCGGCCCAATTATTCTGTCCACAAAATATAGCACTCAATGGAGTACACCCAATTCATTAGGAATTAGAGCCATTTTATGTTACGTTTTATATTGGTTATAAAGAAGAACATCCTACAGTATTTAATAATACTTTTCTGTTCCAGTAACTTAAGATTAATTTGAGTTTTATCTGAATTATTATCTCTTCAATTACCTTCTGATTTATGACCCACTTTCAGCGCATTGCGAAGATTTTCTACCACTTGAATACTTGAAGAAATACCACCAACTTCTAATTTGTTTTTTTTTATACTTTCCGATAGTTTACCAAAATGCACCTTATTGTAGACTAATTTTTCAATAACACATTCCATAATCCTTGATTGCTGATATGACTTTCATATGAAGGAAAGTTATTAAAAGAACTTAATATGATAAATTTTCTGCGCAAAACAGAGCGGCGTTTAAACACGTTCCCCATCTGGTTAACAGCGAATGTGGTGACAGCGTGGCTACGTTTTTAAAAGAGATTTAAGGAGAACGTTTTCAACCTGACTAATAAGTTGGTCAAGTTCTAGCAAGTTAATCCGTATTTATTCTGCCAACTTATATAACGCATGCGCTAAACATGTATAATGTAGAATTAGTGTGTAAAATATCTGTAACAGTCATGCTGCTTGGATCACGGAAGTAGCTGCACATAACTACATTATATACTTTTTCTCAGCAGTTCTATTTTTCTAAAGTATGTGGTGAATCATTAAGAAACCTTGTTACAGTACTCAAGACACTTACTTTCTTGTTTTTTAATGTTGTATTTTTTATGTTATTCAAATATAAACGTTTCGGTAACACTTATAGTTATTTTCGTCAGTTGTAATATAATCTTTGGGAATTGCTTCAGATGTTAAAACAAATTTATGAAATTTGAAAAATTGAAAAGGTAAATATAAGCCTGCTATTAATATAATAGATAAACGTGTAAAGCCAACTATGGAATAGAATTTAAGTAAGGAATAACTAGATTATAACTAAATTAAATACTTTTAAACTGTCTTGAATATGAACTCCCTCTAACGGTCGAAGGCTAACAGTGAAAAATGTCATAACCAAAGAATACATTTAATAAAATTTCAAAAACATTTTCTAAATTACACGTTTCATCATATCGCTCTAGATAATCAGGAAAACGCTATTAAGTCATACAGCTATATCAAAAATTGTTCATAATGTCGACCATCTTCCGAAATACACTGTTCGATTTCTCCCATAAATAATCTTTTTTGTTGGATTCCGTAATAGCACACTTAATAACCACACCAGAAGACGTTTACAAAGTATCCTCTTCTCTTCAAAATGTTATTTTCAGTTTTATTTTTCAACGGTTAGCTCAAAATATTGGAAACTGATCGAAATTGGTCCATTCTATAGAGAGAGCTGTGAATCGTAAGTAATCGTAAATAAAAATGATTGAAAAACGTAAAACCAATCGAATGACGTACTAACGTATACGGTATACCAATTGAGAAATCGCTATCATCGCGTTTTGACCTGCCCTGTATAAGTTTTAACAGAATACATGAATCTATTACGAATTCTAACAAGATTTTAGAATTTTTGATTGATAGGATATCTGGTCAAATTAGCTACTAGATTTTGGGCTAATAAAACTATTACATAGAAATGACCCTAATTTCTGAAGCACCCAGTACAACCTAGTTTGTGATATTCTAATGATAGAAAAATTGAACATAATTAAAAAATAAAATATTGTACAGGGTGTAGCATTAATAAAAATACAAGTTTAGCGACTTTTGCATTTAAGTATACATATAGTTGATTTTAGAACATACACGAAATATACTTTTGTGTACAACTTTTGTCTGAAAGATTTTTCAACTTTAATCATAAAGCTCGAAGGAGGAAATTAAATAGACGCAGTGAATATATCAATCACAAAAAACCTCCCCATAAAGTCTTTATTTATAAATTATTGCTTGAAAATGGAACCACTGTTGTGTGCCGATTATATTTTCCAGTATACGGTAGGATTTTAATATGAATAAATCGGTTTACTTTTTTTATCTTTTTGTGTGTTACAGATGAGCACATCATATTATGAAGTAGCGAAATCTTTAGCTCGAGGTACTTATTGAGGCTGAAATATCACTTCGTCCGTGTAAATGTTTTGAGTAAACAGATCTCCGGAATAAGTTGATCGATTTGATGAAGTTATGGAGCAAAATCTTAGCCCTTGTAAAATTTAAATGTTTATAACTGTATCGCGCTTACAATCTATAGATTAGCCGAAAAATCTTCATGATCAGACAAGGATATTACGCTTCAAGTATCTGAAGTCATCCTCATGAGCTGGAGTTATACATTCCCAAAAAACAAAATCGTATATGTCATTCACGTTTCCAACCATGATTCAATAAGGCTTGTGCTGATGAAATATCTTTGAAAATCAAACCTTGTATTAAATGGAAACCTAATAAAATGGTCGAGAGTCAAGTAGACTATGTTGGCGCTAGAAATACCTGCAAACGCTAACTAACTACACCTCCTCTGGGCAGTCGCAAATATTGGTCTTTAGAATAAGGATCAGTGAAAACTGTGGTACATCTTCATTTACCCCCATGACATCTTCTGACGGATCTATAGTAGCTGATTCTGTGGACAAAGGCAATCTCTTTGTGGATTTATTTGCATCAAACCCGTGCCTGGATGAATCTGGATAACTATTCTTCATGCGCTATGAAAGCAATTCATTTTCGGTACAAGCTCCTAGAATCGATTATCAGTAGGCTTAATGTCAATAAGGCGACTGGCGCAGAGAGTACCCCAGCCTAAGTAAATATTCCCCAGAACTAGTACCAGTCTTATCTAAGCTCTATTCAATCTCTATGTTTTCTGGCGAACTTCCTTCATAACGGAAGTTAGAAAATGTTCAACCTATTCCCAAAAAAGGCCAATCCCTCGAACTACCGAATAATTGCCATCACTTCCATTTTGTCTAAAATCATGGAAAGTGTCATCAATCAGGAACTGATCTCCTTCATTGAAACTAACAATCTCCTTGTGAACAGTTGTAGTCGGTTTAGATATCTCAAAAGCATTTGACTGAGTTTGGCGTAAGTGTTTAATGACCAAACCTTCCTCGCTTGGGTTAAACGATACGCGATCTACTGGGCTTCCAGTTTCCTTGATAAAGGACGAATACGTATCGTAGTTGATGACATTTTTTCAAAAGCAGTTAGAACTAACACAGGTATGCTACAGGGATCAGTTATAGCGCGTATACCTTTTCTGCTATACGTAAATAAATTTATTTTTTTAACGACTAGCCCAATCCATTGCTTTGCTGGCTACAGCACACTTCATTGTAGTTCATCTAAGTTTACCCATATTGGCAATCAGTCTGCTCTATAAAATCAAGACATTAAAGTTGAAATGGCAATTTCAATCAACAAAGACGTTCAACGTATCCTCTAATGCGGAAGTACAATACCAGCTAATTTTAATGCTGATAATACTCAGTGTTGCCTTGTGTCCACCAAAAAAAGATCGATCATTTCCTGTTGTAGGTAAGAATGGTACGGTTTAGTACTTCATTACTGTAAGGAATAACCGTATCTTCAAATCTATCATGAGTTGACCATTTTTTCTCAGTTACCAAAGGAGCTGCTCGTAAAATAGGGGTTTTGTACAGATCTAAGCAATACTACTCCTCCCGAAAACCCTTTCATCTGTACAAGGCACAAATTGGACCTCAACTAGAATATAATTCTCACCTCTGGACTGGTACTTCCCAATACGTTTTCTATATCCTTGATCATATCCACAAAAAAAGCGACCGTTCTTAACGTGTGACATAAACTCCCTTGAGTATAGAGAAATCGTTTCAGTTCTTTCGTTGAATTATCCGTATTATGATGGCATAATCTGGGTCCTTTCCCAATGTTAAAAGGCCTCCATTAATTTATCAATGTCAAGTATGTGGACATATTAGAGTCAATACTTATGTAAAAGAGGACGTGACCTAATGTTAGAAGAGTATTTCTGAAAGGGTAGTTTAGGCATTGATGGGCACGTAATTAAGGTGTGAGATGTTCAAATTCATAGACATATTAGACAGACAGGGAATCAGCAGCTACAATTTAATATAAATGATTGTCATTTTAGTACTGCACAGTAAGTGTAGGCGTAATAGTGGAGAATGGTACCGTTAGAGCTGCTCTTTTGCGTCTTATTTTACAATTGCAGGAGAAATACCCGAGAGTGGCAGACAAGCGTCCTGTTAGAGCTTCTAGCCAACATGCGTTTCGACAATTGGCTTGTCATCATCAGTCTTAATCAATAAATGTACTTGGTATTAACCAATAACTCTTTTTATAATCATGAAAATATCAAAGGAGCCTCTCCTTCTACCACAACTCAATATGTCCAGCCTGAACGCTTGTGGCATTAAAGGTCGGCAACGTCAGTTTAATAATATTTATTGAAGGCCTGAAATCCTGTTGATGAAAAAACTCTTCTCGGAACTTATAGCTTTAATAACTCTAGTCTATTTCAATTTATAAACAAAAAAATTTTATGGAAGGTTTTGTATAATAATTACATGTCTTTCCTATTTCTCTCATTTGGCGTGATTCTTTTATGGGCTGGTTTGGATTTTGTTTGATTTCTAACAAAGAATTTCAGCTATATTTTTGTTTTTATTCAATAATATTTAGCGCTTTATGTGTAGGTCCATTTTTCCCCATTATATACTATATTTAAACACGTTCTCCAACCATTCATAGTTTTCAGTCAAAGCATTACACATATTTCCGTAAAATTCCACATTTGTGGGCCAATACTCTTAGAAAAAGGTTTAATTACATTATTTTTTGCGTTAAAAGACCAATTGCCCTAATTTGTTGACATAATAACTACGAAAAGTTGAAATTCTTCATTTGTAGGACAATTTACACAAACAAGGCATATTTTGCATTGCCTGATGTCAAAATATTAAATCTATGATCTTTTGGTTATTAATTCAAACTGTTGATTAAAATTCTGAACATGAAGGCCAATATACTACCAAACAAATCTATCCGCATTATCTGTATGTGCAAGAAATGTATTAACATGTATTTAGAATATCCAGAATGTCTAGATTGGTTCAAATTTAACCCTTTTATTTGATTGGCTGGCATTGCACCGTAATAATTGTCGTGTCTACAGAGGGTTGCATTACTTTATTAAAATCAAAGACATCCGGCAGATTCAAACACCAAAATTCAAACCATATTGAAAAATAGTAAAACGAAAATAAGGTATGCATCACAAGCGGAACCTAATTTGAGGTTAATATATTATTCAGCTGTGCACAGTTAGAACAAGCAAGAGATTTCAATATAGTGTTGCCGTAAGTACAGACATTGATAACAGAGATGGTTGTCCAAAGTATAACACTTGTTGGATGTTTCGATTTAGTAAAAAACCGACACCTTCGGTTGCAAATAACATAAAAATGTATATAATGCCATGTAATAATGAATTAAGATAGATTCCACTATCCAAACCTGAAGTCCCCAGGAGATATTATAACACCTTAAGGAATCTTGTATACAATTAAGAGAAAATGTATTTTTATAGACCACACTATAAATCTATCAAGAAGTTGACTCATTATAAAAACTACCAAGCGTAGGTATGGACATACGCAATCAAAATTAACATGACCAATTTAAATGTTGGTAATGAAATCAATGAATGTTTAGATCCTCGTATGAAGTCACTTTAAATACCAATTCACACTTAATTCTGCTTTATGCTTCTAGTACATACACCTGTCCAGCCCAGAATATTATTCGTATATGATGTTGGATTCAACTGTTACAGTAGATGTCATTTCAATCTAATGCGTGTGAAATTAGCAAAGTTTCATCCAATATGATTACTTTGTACTGACTGAACCGATGAGAATTCATGTTGATACATACTGTGATTTGACGTATAGAAATAGTCAATTATGTGCACATTGTAAAAAAACGTACTCCGATGCACGACCGATTAGTATTTTACTATTTCTCATATATTTCTCATATAAGGGTCATTACGATCAATTCGGTGCCTTTCCTGTCAGGATTTAGAATATGTTATAGTTGTGCAACAGCTTTATTAAAGGAGGTTGACATTATATTGTCAGAAACAGATATAATAAAACGTACACTATAAATTCTGTTCTAAAGTAGTATTAAACTTCTGCAACTTTGGTGCTAGGTCTATTAACTTGTTGGATAGCCAACTAAAAGAACGGAAACAGATAATATGAGTTTTTCCTAACAACACCTACTTGAAAAAAATTATGGTCAAGAACAGTTCCACCTCAGAACCATTACTGTTCTCGACTTGCTCTTTTAATATTACAAAAAAAATTCTGTAAATGTTGTCTATATGCACACGACACATAAATTAATGCTATTTGTTTGACGGTATTAACTCCTAATAGGATCAGTCGTCTACAAAATAAAAGCTTTTTAAGCAGCAATTTCTTAAAAGATACAATTTAATTGTTCATCTACACATACATCTGTGAATCTGTCATACACTCTACCTACCAAAAAACAAATGCCATAAAATAACTTCACTTTCCACGCGATTAAGACCTATAACTATTTGCAATCAAAGTAGAACATTAATTGTGTGTGCATGTGCATACGTGCGTGCGTGAGTGCGTAGGGCGCGCGCGCGTGTGTGTGAATATGTGGGTAGTGTCCGATAACTTCAGAATGTACGCAATTCAACTTTCGTATTTAAACTCGTTTTCAGTTCTCCTGGAGCTGATTAGATGTTAGTGAAATTCAGCGGGGAAGAGGGGTGGTTTTCTAGAAGCAGTTGTGCTTTTTATCAAATATTTCTGAGCTAATTATTTCAAAGGTATAAAAAACCAACATACATACCTTAAACATGTCGGTTAATTATATTCTATTCAATTTTTTGTTACTAGGCTTAATTAGGGGCAGAAAAACTCTTAAGGCAGAATTTAAGCGTTAGTTCAAATATTTTCAATATTTCAGTAACGATTAATTTTATAAGAAAATCTGCAGACGTAATACAAGGTAAATAGGATTGCCTGAAAGCAATAAAATTTGAGTTAGCTGATAAAAGTCATAGTATTCCTGATTTCCTACAATTATACCATGATTTACAAAGATTGTTCTACGTTCATCTCCAAATTAATTAATCGATTTGTGGTAGAAATATGTGTAAGTGAACATTTTCTATATCACTTTTCAGCATTCTAGAATCTTTCACTCGTTTACCGTTATTAATTTTTTATAGCACAATAAAAGGTAAACTTTTGGAAATAATGCAATTTAAATTTTGCGACTTCTATGTAATCATCCACTTATAGACAAGAAAAGGGAAAGATAAAGTTAAGTAAAGCAAGTATTTCTGTTTTAGAATTTAAGAAAAATACAGTTTGCATAAACATAGATTGAAGAAAATTTGCCACAATTGCTAGAACACGAAATTTAGCTTTCGGTTGTCAGAATAATCCATTTTGCCGAATCCCGAACGAAATTGGTAAATCAACAAAGATTTTAGTCCAAATGATAAGGAACACTAATGAGCATAGAAGAAATCCATTTTGATACATTCACAATGATACATTTAAGGCAAAATTCGGCTGAGATCGTGGCCAGCATCTATAAATCACCCTTGTTCATGAGGACAAGGAATTTTCCGTGACAATAGCGAAATTATTGCATAAATACAGAACTTTACGCCATATTTGGCTGAAATGCTGGTTAACGCTTATGAGTGGCTTAATTTGACTCTTGGTTTTCGAGGTAATTAATTGTGCTGATACCTTTACGAAATCTGGGTACTAATATAGTTTTTGAGCAATATTCGGTCCAAATGGCAAGCAATACTCATTGATCGTAAAGTCAGCTCTAGTTTTCCGCATCCCCACAAAATTTATTATGTAAGTATGTATTTTGGCCAAAATTCTTATCTTTTACTGCTTCACTTGCCTAATTTTGGAAAAAAAATTTTGTACTTTGTACAACTAGGTGCATAAGGTATCATACAGCAATAGGTCGATAAGCACGTGGTCTAGTTGTCGAGCTGTAATAGTGCACAGAGAGATACAAGGCTCTTTTGATACTGTGTGCACATTGGCAGTAGAAATTCCAACATTGAAACAAAAGTTTTTACGTATACACATTTTTGCTCTGTGGACTGATCAATTATTGTTCCCCGCAACTACACTTGCGTGCAGTATAAATGTCCATTTTGATTCAGTCCGACGCCAATTGCTTTGTTATCTTTCAGCATCTTTCAAATTGAATGTTTCACTTTTTGTGTTCACTTAGCACACTACAGATGTGCTTAATGAACTTGATTTTCAGGTGTTTAAATATACGAGCTACAAAGTTGATAAGGTTTCATTTAAGCATCCAAAAGTAAATGAAAAGTTTCTAATCTACACGGTTTCCCAAATTGTAGGAACCATATTTACTCCGTGATGGAAGTTTTCAAAATAAGTAAACAGTTCATTTAAGTATGGGTCGGGAAATGTTTAGTTTATTAATTCGCCCGGGGAAATTTTGTGTTTGTGCTCGTGGATTTGTGTTGACGTTATACATTATTGCTTCTCCATCGGTTGGATTAGTTCACGATTGTAGCAGATTTAAATAATTATAGGTATTGTACTTTGGTACTTCTTGTGTACTGGAAAAGCTCGCGTGGAACCGTCATTGATCTTCGCGCTATACCCAGAGATGTCCAAAGATGGACAATAATTTGTCGGTGTACAAAAGTTGCTAAAGCGTCTTGCGTTTATAGCGAATACGTATACTTAAGATGTCGTTTGTGTTAATAAAACCACATAAAGCAGTTAACAAAAGACGCCTAGACGAAGTTAAATATTTCGCTGTTTCTTTAGGTAAGCAAATAAACACGCTCTTTGTTGCATAGTAGGCTAGCGGATACAATTACCGAAGCGTGTTCACCCTGTCTTTTGTGATCTTCGCGCAATTGCGTGTAATTATTCCTTTTTTTTAATTGTGCACTGACATTTGCATTCTAAATCTGGTCGAACTTATGCTTTGTACGTGTTCAATATGATGATAATTGGGATACTTAAAATTAAGGTTTAAGATTATTCGATTTTCGTCTTTTAAGCTTGCAAGATTCAACCATATATTTTCATTTATTATTATTATTTTAAGTAAGAAATTGTGCGTTTTGGAAATTTTAAAATAATTGTACATATTAGTCATTCAATTTTATTTTTTCTTAGTATTATAATATTATATCATTATCGGATGTATATTACATGTGATTTTTCCCTTATCTCACAACACTGTCATTATTTAGGGTTCTTATATGCAACAAATTCATGTTCTTGTTGCGAATCGTTATATAGTAATTTTTGAAATTATGTGGCCTTGCAGTAACGAAACATTTTCATTATTTATTTTTTATTGTGACAAAATATTTTTACGTTGATTATTTAATAAAAGTCTTTTGCTATTTTTTTGTTATTCTTAAGATTAAGAATTTTGGAAATATAATTTCATTGATAAAATTAACGTAAGGTAAAATTGAAGCAAATACGATTGATGACCTTTAGAGTTATTCTTAAGCACGCTATTTGGTTGTGACTGCGTGCAAATATTTTGAAGCTCTTGTAGAGAGCACCAGTCCAGAAGCACAATTGCTGACTTACCTGGCGTTTCCAACGAAAGAAAAGCAAGTTTTTGAACATTGCAGTGGAGTACAAGTGTTCATTAATGTGCTAGTTAATCCCTTATCTTTGATTCTAAACAAACTAGCACCCTTTGATTTATGCCATTCCCTGAATTGATTTACGTTATTCTACTCACCAACACGCAAGACACGTGTCTCGCGTCTGATGCTGTTGTCTCTGACACCTGTCAGTACAAAAATGTTTCATAAATGAATAAATTTAGACAGTTAGAGTGTATTAGTGTAAAGAGCCAGCGTCCTTTAGCACAAATTTTTCGAACTAATTATTTACTAATTATCCCGTGTAAATCTAATTTCGCAGAAATCAACAAATAATTAATTTTATGGTCCCCTCCGACGTAGATTTCAAAAAACATCGAATGTTTTTACGTCAGAGATCAGGCCAGTATATCAACCAACCACCGCATTAGCATGCCCCCATAGAAGCAGTCCCCACCTATCGTGGATTCTCTATAAAACCCCGAGACGCGTTTCCATGTGGTTGAATGCTCAGAAACCACCAGAACATTCAAGCACAAGCAATGCAATCTGGCTGTGTTTTTGGACATTAAGCAAGCATTTGACAGGGTCTGGCACGCCGGTCTCCTGCAAAAGATCCGAAACCTTAACATACCCGACCTCTTCGCCAATCTCCTACTCTTGTACCTGACCAATCGGTCAGTTCTGGTCAAAGTAGGGAAAACCTTCTCTGATCCCCTTCAACCAACAGCAGGCGTTCCGCAAGGCTCTGCCTTAGCCCCAGTCCTTTACACCATCTTTGCATCCGACATTCCCGAAGTTACCCAACCCGGAGTAGTCGTTGCGCAGTTCGCGGATGACACCGCCTTTTGGGCGGTTAATCGGAACAGCGAAACGGCCTCCTGCCTCATATCCAAAACCCTACGGAACTTCTCTAACTGGGCGAACCAGTAGATAGTCTCCGTCAATCCCACCAAAACCCAAACAATCCTTTTCCGACATCCTCATTATACAGAGGATAAGTTCCCCAATCTTGCCTCCAGAAACGTTTCCCTCACCCTTATCCAAGACAGGCTCACACTCCAATATTAAATCACCTACCTAAGAATCCTCTTCACTAGAACCCTCAATTGGCTGCCCGATGCAAAAAGAACACTAAACAGGATGAGACACCGCGAAAACCTACTGGGCGCCCTTCGGGGTAGTATCAGAGGTTGTCACCCCAAAACAATTCTACACACATTTAAAACATACTTCCGCCCTGTTATGGATTTCTGAGCTCCTATATACACAAACATTAACCTCAATCACCTTTCCTCAATCGCCTCCTGTGAACGCCGAATTTTTAGACGGATGCACAGATTATCCCTCAGGTGCCCTAATGACCTCACCATACACCACGTCAATATACCCCCAATCACAAACCGTATCCAAAAACTTCAGGAAAACTTCGCATATAAAAGAATTTTCGGCAACACTATCCCAACCAAAGAAATCCTTACCACTACCTACAACTACCGCTTTCCCAAATTCCCTCGGAAAAAATACAAATTAAAATTCAAACATCCTCCCACAATCCTCACACAACTCCTTGACGACCTCCCCGAGGAGGTACAAGAATCCCTCGATAATACCCCATATGCCCTACGCATCCCCCCGTCTATTCGATGACGACCCAGCATGACACCGGCCAACGATCTAATAAATCACACTGCACACAATACCACACTAACCCACACAAACACTTAAACCCAATCATACACTATTCAAAATTCAAACTCAATAAATTTAAACACTTTTTTTTTCTCTTTTTATTACCAAAAATTACCACACCTCCTAAACAGTCCACTATAAGATATATATATATATATATATATATATATATATATATATATATATACTACCTACTAACAGTCTCTATAAATGAGTAATACTAACCGTATATATATGATCATATATATATATATATATATATCTGTTAAGAAGATTGTCAACTATGTGTTCTGTAAATCATTTTGTTAGTGTTTACAGTCCTTAACTCTGTGGGCATTATTGTTATTATTGTTATCATTATAATTATTATATATTATTATTATTATCATTGGTCAGTACACGATAATGCTCGTAGATACTCATTCCACGTTGACGCTTGACCGAATATTTATAGTGAATCTTGTGACCATATAGTTTGCCTGATTCTGCTGTCGCGATAAAGTTGAAAATCTGACACATATACTGATCGCTATATATATAATCCCAGACTAGATATAGATAACTTACCGCTAGGCCAGCTAAAATGAGTTACTCATTGCTAACCGATCTGTTGACCGCCGCGTTAGTTTATCTCTGAGGTCGTGCATCATTTATCGAGATACTCCGCTGCCGTTCCCTGAGAATCTTCTTCATATAAACGAGCTGCTGGTTGGTATACTCTAAGATTAACAGCACGTAAGTTTTATTGCACCACATTACATAATAAAAAAACAAGCCGATGTTACGATGGGCTTAGATCCCGAAGTCATCACAAACAAACATTACATAATACACAAATCGGACGGTGTAACTACGGGCTTTGACGTCCAGTAGTCATCTTTCATTTGTGAGAAGAAAGGTCATCGCTTTAATTCTACCACTTCCCAGAAGATCCATTGATACAGTACTAAATGGGTTAGTCCCAGATTCTTATAAATGACCATTCACTAAACATATATTACACCTACAAACACCAATACGTATAACATCAGGCAAAAAATCGCAATAAAAAACGAGCAACGCCAGCAACCTGGAGATAATATCAATACCAGACGCCGTATTTCAGAGATCATTCGAGTGATCCTCCAGCTATATAAAGACGAAACCGCTGTGCGTTTACGTAATTAATTGCAACAAACGTGATCAAACGTCTCGCGGAGGACAATCGCGTAAGTAATAATTATTAGTGTTTACTTCCGGTAACGTAGGGATAAAATCTCGGGTGAGTAATGAGTTTTTCCAGCTAAACAATTAGAATAAGACTCGTTTAAGTAAAGAAATGTGTACGTATTAAACGCGATACCGAATTAATGCAGAAACATTTTCCTGTCGTACTTTAGGTAACATCCAATATTAAAAATTATTCCTTGATAATTAGATTAAATACTTCCGTATCTAATCAATATTACAAATATAAGAATGCATGTAAAGGAGTACACCTATTCAGTCTGAATGCAAAACCATATATGAGAATAGTCATGCGTACCAATGTAACTTTAAATTATTGATTATTTTGAAACTGACCTTCTCACAAATGCAAGCGCTATCGTTTCCCTCAACTTACGTAATAGTGTTAAAATTACAAAACGGCTCCCGTTTACAGGGCAGGCATAAGAATTCTTAATCAGTTATAAAAAGTCATCAGTGTTTTTTTTTTGTTATAACGCGAGTAGTTAATAAATGTAATATTAATTCCAAATTTCTACAGAAACGTCTCCGTATCCAGTAAGCCTACCACGTGCAGTCCAAGGTCGTCCATCCCGAGCGGGCGTCCCAAGGAAAGTTTGTTTATATTATATTAGTGTACCTATTTTAGTTTCTTTTTCACTTTATCGTAGGCTTAAGTCATATATTTAGCGCTGTAAGAAATAGGTAATATACGTTTAAACAGTTTTATTTGAATCATTTGGTGCGAACAGTGTTTAGCCAAAACTATCTTTCCAAACGAACCCAACCCCGTCTTGTTAGTGCAAGACCCGAGTGAGCTAAACTCAGGCAAATTAAAATAAACAATTTTAATTATTGTAAGCAAAGGGGCTGACATTAGTATGTGTTACTTTTTTACAATGCAAAATTTTCGTACTTGTAACGTGTACCTATATCTTTATTAATTGCATATGTTTTTCTAGATTTAATGTAAGATGAAATATGAATAAGTTAAAAACACCCGTATTGCGTCTCTGATTAACCCTGTTTGTTAATATACGACATAAGCATAAAAAACACAAGCTGGACATTTGCTCTATTTCCGACAGAGTTAGAAAACATCATATTTTAGTTCCCTATACCGGAGTATTTTAGCGAGTTTTGGAGTAATTAATAATTGACAGAGAATGAGAGTTCGAATTTTCAAAATTCGCAATTACCAAAAAAAAAAAAAAATTAGGGTTAGTGATATCTGGCCAAAGAAATATTGCAGTAAAAGATAATAATTTATTCTTCTTATGGAAAACGGTTTAGAATACATAATACCGAATATTTCCGGAAGTGTTCTTAATACAGTGAAACCCGGTTAAAACGAGATCTCTGGGACTACTCATTTTTGCTCGTTATATCCGTTAAACGTTATATCCGAGAAACTCTAAAAATTAAAAACGATACTACATTTTTAAAAATATTGTTTATTACGCATAAAATACATTATTTTGTATTAAAAAGCGGAATATCTCTTAAGCATTAGGAGAGTTATTAAAAATTTCATTTATTTTTAGCTGACGTTTTGGTTTAAATTTAGCATTATTGAGACTACCTCTTAAAACACTTATAGATTTAAATATTTGCTCACTACTACCGTTTTCTTCAAAAAACCGCGTCAATAATATCAATGCGTCGCCTGCTTTAGCAAGTGTAACAAGCATGGGTTTATCACACTCATTACTGTCTACATCACCTTCATCACTTTCAGCTTTCCGTTCTGTAACTTCTTGTATAATTTCTTCGTTAGTTTTTAAACCCGAAGTAATCACATCGGCATCAATATCTACGTAGTCATCTAAGGACGCGCAATTTTGAAAATTATTGATGTCTCTACTTTCTAACGAAGTAGATAAAGATCGTCTTCTTCTTCGAAACTTTCATTTAAGCAGAAACAAAACCAGCTTTTTTGTAACAGTTCTGAATTGTTGTGGGGGTCACATTATTCCACGCATCACTCATTAGGCGAATTGTATCTAACACGCTGATTTTAAGGTCCTGTTTATTTTCCATTCGATCGATTACCTGTAACACTAATAAGCGACGGTAGAAATTCCTAAAACTCCTGATAATCCCTTGGTCCGTGGGTTGAAGGATAGACGTTGTGTTTGGTGGTAAAAAAATAAAGGTGATGTTGGTTAAATTTTGCAATTCAGAATGCGCTGGGCAATTATCAACCAATAATAAAATCTTTCGATTGTTACGTCGTAATTTATCATCCCATTTTCTAATTTCCTCTCAAACATTGTAGATGTCATCCAAGCTTTCTTGTCAGAGGTGTAGTCAACTGGTAGTCACTTAATATTTTTAAAACAGCGAGAATTTCGTGATTTTCCGATTACCAACAATTTTTTTTGTCACTTCCCGTCATATTGTCGTAAATTAAAACAGTGAGACCATTTTTCAACATTTTTCCACCAATACAATTTTCATTTTTAAATTTTAAAGTGGTATCTGGCGTTAAATTGAAAAATAATCCGGCTTCGTCGACGATGTAGATGTTTTCATCTTCAAATTTTCGTCGTAATTCCGCCCAAACACTTTTTAACCACTCACCTGTAACGTTAGTGTTCACTGATTTCGCTTCACCATTTATTTTTCCATACTCAATGTTATTGCGGTTTTTAAAGCGATCAATCCACCCATTATTACACTTAGAGTCTGTATAATTTAATTGTTCCGCGAACTTCTCAGCCTGCGCTTTTAAAATGGGCCCATTAATAGGTAAACGGGCACTTCTTTGGTTTTTAAACCACACAATTACCGCTTTATCAATATCATCTCTAGTACATTTTTTTAATCTTTTTACGTCAGTTAAATTGTTTCCGAATGCTGCAAGTGTACTTTTTCTGTTTTTCCACAACGTTGACACGGTAGATGCTGGTAAACCATATTTTTTGCACGTCGCGAAATTTTTTGCACCATTTTTTCTAGTTCCCGAATTATTTCAGCTTTCTCGCGAATTGAAAGTGTTTTGAGTTTTATTGAAGCCATTTTACAACCTCACGTCTTGCTGCAAAAGTAACAACTGACCAGAAACTACATACCTTGAATTCATTTGTAAAAAAGTTACAATGTGTACAAGTGGTAAGCCGGAAGGCATAAGCGAATTCTAAGCAGTAGGTAATCTCTTTTAATCTATTTTAAGTCTTTTAAAAAGTGTCCGTCTTTTCTGTGAAACGTAATTACGGAAATCCCAAAAACTCTTAACAAGTATTTTCTTGAAACGGCTTTTAGTATGTGTATAACAACTACTACAAAATTTGAAATTTGCTTGTCTTTACCGTGAAACGTGAACGTAATAAGCGAGAAAAATTAGTACGTAAACTAATACAATTTCAATCATTTACCTACGAAACGCTTGTTATATCCAGAATCTCGTTTTATCCTTGCTCGTCTTAAGTGAGTTTGACTGTATATCTATTTTTCAAACGGCCGCTTACTTAGTATTTAATTTCCATCTTGTTTATCTTATACACCTTTTATTAATATTCTATTATATGATCAAAAGAATCAGTATGTTAGTATATAACAGAGACATTGTTACCTTAATCAGTTAAAACAAATTTAATGTAAACTTGTAGATAAGCAACCTTACTTAAAATGTATTTATTCTCATGGAAATTAGCAACTCCTTAAAGCCAAATGTATTAGTATGCTTCGTTCCACTTTTTAGCTTCCTTTTATTGATTTTCTCTTGTCTCGGATAATACAAGAAGTTGTGTAAATTTAATCACGTATTTCATTATCACTTAAAAATTATAATTTATCTAGAAAAAGAATGTAAATCTAACTAAAGGTTTTTCAAACAATAATCTTCTTAAATTAGTTTTTTTTTTCGTCAGAATTATGTATCCGAATATATAAATTTATTTTCTTTTGTTTTAAAATTAGGATTCTTATAAATTTATACTGTTAAAATTTTAATTGCACAAAGTCCTTCTCAATTAGTAAAGTTACAATTTACTTAACAAAGTTCAACAAAGATAAATAAATGTTATTGTACGAAATGTCATGATTAATAACAGTTGTAAAAAACATTAACGTGTTAGTGTAATAACCCGAGAGATTACAATTAAATTAGATACTTGCAATTAAGCCGAGTAATTATACCATTTTAAATACGATACGGAAAAATTTGTTTTCACTAAATGGATTTTCTAACGATTTGTTTTGGCAATTTTTTAAATTGCGTGTAATACATAATACTTTTTTTAATCCGATCATAAAGTTACAATTCTGTTTAAAAAAAGTACTTCATGCAGAGCATAATAATTAATAGGAGGGACATAACCATTTAAAGTATTCTACCTGCAAATAACACTAACTTTTACTTTAAGATGTACGTTAATGTATTAGTAAGTTTTAATCACACCTTCGAAAATTTAAACCTAAAATTTCTTAAATTTTACACAATTTGTGTACAGGGTGGCTAATTACTGTTAAGAAGCATGGTTCGAAATTGAAAAAAAAACTGTTTTTCCGACATGTTTACATAGGAGTGGGCTGCTCTTGAAAAATTGTTTTCAAATTTACAGGATGTATCATTAAGTTGAGACAACGTAAAAATATGCATTTTGAATAAAAATCTATACAATACTTATTTCATCGCATTCATCACAAAACTTTATATACAAATCTAGATTTCGTTTTTTCAAAAGAACACCTTGCTTATATCATTCGTACATTGGTTTATTCGTAATAATGTTATTGGCATTCATTAAGGTGGAACGTCTGTGTACCGCATGTCAGACGGGAAGGTACCACCACCTTTACCATGGACTCCTTAATACTGGTTCTCCAACTTTTCGTACTCGATGAGGGCTACCGGTCACTCTTGCCTAATCCTTAATCCATTCTCATCCTAATTTTCATCTCACCCTGATGGTGGTTGCTGTTTTGTGGGTTAAATAATTCCAGGTGTAAAATTCTGCGCCGTTAGAATATCCTGGAGGGCAGGATCCAAGCGACCTTTGTTATCAAAAGTTCCTGCCTTCTAACCCATTACTGTAGCACCCGAGGTATCCGTTCTAATATTATGCTGTCCACTACCACCTTACTGAGCTGATAGGTCAGTGATAACATGACCTGTAGGTACGATTTCCGTTACCGTCTACCCTGTATGAAGCTTTGTCAGGGGATTTTCCTCATACACATACCGTGACATGATCACTACGTATACGCACATCATGTGGAAGGGTAGAAACTTCTTCCTCAGAACCAAAACTCTCGATCCAATTCTGACCGCACTCATCCTTAGTCCCACCATGCATACGTATTTAATATATGTTGTAATAAAAAATTAATAGATGGGTGTAGCCGTGTTGTTGTTAATAATAATTCCACCCCTAATATTACTTATACTCCTAATAATAAATAGAATATTTAGTGCCTTCAGCTCAGTCGACGATCAAATGGGCCCATGTTCTTAAAATTTGATTTGCTTTAATTAGAAAATACGTGCGTGTGTGTGTGGTTAGATATGTTCGCTTTACAAAAAAAAGGTGTAACTTCAACCTGTAAATAAATGTCAAAATACCTCGGACGCCAACTTATTTTATGGAAAACAAGTAAACCGTAAATGTAATAACTATGAAATTGGAAACAATAACAAGGTTTATTATAAAAATCTTTAAGTCCAGTTCTAAAGTAGCAAATCGAAACACTAATGTTAGTAAATCTGAATTAACTTGGTAGATTTAAATGGATTAATGTACCATTTATTTATAATCTTCTGCATAGCATTAAACTTCTATTGCGCCATCCTCGTCAAATTGAAACGTAATAATACAATGAAAGTATGTAAAAGGAAAATTTAACGTTATAAAATTAAAAATAAAAAATAAATAAAAGTAAAAATAAAAGTGCCGAAAAAAATACGACACTTTTGATGAAAATATCCAAGAGCAAAAATAGAGTCTTTTTGCTTTCATTATTGTACAACAACGAGTCCCTCAAAAAGATGTCTGCGCAGAACTCAATGTGCAAAACGAAATGCGCGTACAACCTCCACTTTAAAGTAAAACGCATACTTTTCAGCCATTATGGTATGCAATTCAGATGACACAGAAATGAACGAATTTGCTTAAATTATTGCAACTTGCAATACAACTTAAGAGGTTTGTATACCCCCCCCCCCTTAAATTTGGATTCGGAGATCACCAAAGCAGAGATTCCAAACACTAAGCTAATAAATTATTCTATCAACATCTGATGAAATATAAAAAAATGTTAAGCTAATTAAAATTTAAGCAAAAATGTAAATAGTAATACCTTAAATCTAAAATAGTGCAAGTAAAAATAAAAAGGGTAGTATCCAAATGCTCAATAAAAGATTAAATAGAGCAAAATCATATTCTAAGTGTACGAAGGAGTGCGGGAAATGCGGTGATGTTGGTCAGGAAAGACCCCTTGCAACACTATAAAAAGCTAATGACGCGCTACCACCCGCACACGCCACTAGTCGAGACTAAAGGACCCGAAACCTTAAATAAAGTAAAGAAAAACTTTGAGCTGGTAGAGTTTATGAAGCAAACCACTATCAGAAGAACAAAATGAAAAAAACCGGTAACAAAAATTGAAGTTAACTTAAAGAGAACAGAAACCAACCATGATCTGAAGGGTCAGAGGCGGGGAACCCGGGAACAGTTTTCCTATGCAACGATAAAAATCAGGGAAAAATGCCACTCCACTCAAGAGTCAAACTCCTTCCACACAAACCATAAAAATCGTGAGAATTGAGGCCGAGAGAGAGCGGTTCCATTACCCTTCCCTGTGGTCTCAAACCATTCCCCCTAGGTACATCAACACAAAACTACCACAGTCACGTTCGGTATAAGTCAAAATCAATGATGGTATATTAGTGAAATGGATTGTGCACGCTTACGAACACATTTATACCTCCCCCCCCCCCAAATGCCCAAGTGTCATAATAGGAAGTCATAGTTAGGATATGAACTAGTAACGAGGTTAATCACACGATGTGAACCGAAGAACACAAAGTACCGTCAAGTCTAGAACAAGAGACAAATCAGGAATCATTAAAAATGAGAACTTCGAAACAATTTTAAGTAACCAAAATAAAATAATTCGAATCAAAACAGATAAGTATTTAAGTATTTTTAGTATTCTTACCAACGGTTAAGAGTTTGAACATTTCACGTCAAATAACGTTAAGAGGTAAACTCAAAGAGGTTATTTTCATTTTTACCATTGTAAAAATAGCAAACTGTAAAACCAATAAATAAAAATAATTTACCTGAGAACTAATGTCCCTGAAAATCGGCAAAATAAGTTGCACAATGTGATCTAAATATCAACAATCGTGCTAAACAAGTGTAGCGAAAAGTAAAATAAGTGGTTTGCAAGGCCACATAAAACATAATTAAAATAAGGTCGAAATAAGCACAAAATAAAATCAAATTACTTTGGAAAAATAATCAAAGTAACAAAAATGTAGGTAAGAAAACTAGAATGTATGACTATAATTTTTCGTCGCATCAGATAAGGTAAAGTTCTTTTTCCAAACTTAATCACTAACGTTTAATTTCAGCAACGTCGTCGCAAATTGTAAGATTTTGAATTTCGTTCGTTAGCTGCATGTAAATTTTGTTTAACACACTTAAAAATTGGTGATAGTTCATTTAAATCTTGAACCAATTATTCACGGTTGTTAATTGATAACTTGTCCTCTTTAAAATCTTTTAATTGACTATAAAATCTCCAGTAATCGGAACAGTTTGACCCAGCGCCAAAAAGGAAGGTGAAAACTTAGTAGATTCATGAACAGCGTTAGGAATAGCATTGGCAATTTTGTGAATTTCAGCATCCCATTCCTTGTGATTATCTTTAATGTAAGATTTTATTGCAGTACCTACTACTTTATTAACTCCCTCAACAAAATTTACTTGGGGATGGTAACTCGCATTAAACCAAATAGGTTGAACTTTGTAAGAATCTAATACATTTTTAAATAATGCACTCTTAAATTGAGGGCCGTTGTCCACCATACAAATTTGTGGTACACCGTAAACTAGAAATACATATATTTCAATATTTTGGCAAATGCATTTAACAGTAGCACTGCACATTGGGTGAATCAGAGTAAAGTTGGTAAACCAATCACAAACAACTAATTAAACAGGATTACCATTTTTCAATCTGGGAAAAGGACCTACTAATCAATTGAAATGCATTGAAAGGGAAAAGAAACGTTTTTCTCTTTACCCATAAAACCATAATGACTTAATTGTGAAGATTTACTTTGATTACAAACATTGCAATTTCTAATGTATTTGAAAATGTTTGACTTCACCTTTGCCAATAATAAAATTATTTAATTTTCGAAAAAATTTAAAAACACCAAAATGTGATGACGTAGGATCATGAAATTTTTGCAAAATATCTTTCCTTAAAGATTTAGGAACAACTGGTTTCCATTCCACTAAATACGACTCAATATTTAAATCATTTGAAATAAATTTTACAGTTTATTATTTTCAATTCTCCAATCGGGAAATAATTCAGAATTTTTTGAAACATTAATTAAGATTTTCTTATACCACTCGTCTAAATCTACAGCTGAAAATTTCAAAGAATTAACTTCTAAAGGTTCTCTTGAAAATGTATCAGGAACAACATTTAATTTACCCTTCCTGTGAATGACCTCAAAATCAAATTGTTGTAGTTTAACACACCATCGGGCTAATCGACCTGAAGGATCTTTTAAATTATTGAGCCAAATCAGTGAATGATGGTCAGTGATGACTAAAATGGGCGCCTCCAATATAAGGTCTAAATTTTGGAATTCCAAGAAAACAGCAAGTAATTCACGCTCAGTAATAGAATAATTTTGTTCGGCTTTATTTAAAGTACGAGAACCGTAAGCAATAATCATTTCATTGTCTCCCTCACCTTGGGTTAAAGCACAGCCAATACCACAATTGGAAGCATCGCGTTGTAAATAAAATGTTTTTGAAAAATCTGGGCTCGCTAAAATAGGAGCATAAAGGTTTAATTTTAAAAAATTAATCATTAGCTTCGTTGGCCCATGAAACTTTTTGAGATTTCTTTTTCCCTTTAAGTAAATTGTTAATTGGAGCTAAAACTGTAGAAAAATCATTAATAAAATACTTATACCATGAACATATTCCCATAAAACGTTTAGCTTCTGTAAAAGTATTTGGTTGAGGAAATTTGGAAATCGCATCCACTTTTGATGGATCGGTATGAAGACCACTTTTATCAATAACAAAACCCAAATATGATAATTGTGGTTTACAAAATTCACTTTTATCTAAATTGATATTTAAATTACCATCATTAAGCCTTTCAAAAACTTCTTTCAAAATAGAAATATGTTCTTTAAATGTACTGGAAAATATAATTATGTTATCTAAATAGACAAAAACCGATTGTGATAAATCATGACCAAAAATGGAATCCATAAATTTTTGTAAAGTACTGAGAGCGTTGGTAAGTCCCACAGGCAGGCAGGTATATTCGAACAAACCTCTACGTAGAACAGTAAAAGCAGTTTTTCCACAACTTTCAAGGTCTAAAGGAATTTGCCAAAAAGACTTCTTTAGATCTATTGAAGTTAAATATCTACCATCTCTTAATTTATCCAAAATATGGTTTTAAAATGGTAAGGGGTAAGCATCTTTCTTAGTAACTGAATTTAATTTTTTTGCATCAAAGCAGTCTCTAACTCGCCTGATTTCTTTCGAACTGAAACCATTGGAGAATTCCAAGGGGAAGAAATGGGTTTAATAATTCCTTGGTCTAACATTTGGTCAATTTCTTTATTTACATGTTCCAACATAGCAGGAGATAAAGGATAATATCGTTGTTTAATTGGTATGACCTCACCAGTATTAATATTATGAGAAGCTTTATTGGCTTTACCCAATTTTGAATTTGATAAGGTTTTAAAGAGATCAATAACTTGGTTCAATTCAGAAATTTGATCGGTATTAAGATCATCTATACTTTTAATCATTGAAAAACTGGTCTCCGCAGAATTTGCAACAAAAGAATTTTTACTAAAATCAGCTTTAATTTCAAATAATTGACAAAAGTCCATTCCTAAAGTAAGTGCAATGGTAATAGATTCAGAAACAATAACTGAAATTGTTTTTATAATATTATTAATACTCAAAGATAAGTCAATACTTTCTAAAATGGATTGTAAAGAACCATCGGCGATGATCAATGATGAAAAAGGTGAATTCCTATTTAATTTTAAATCATATTTATCAATTAAAAACAAAGCGGGCTTACCTATAACTGTAACAGTAGCTCCACTGTCTAATAAAGCGACAAAATTTTTTACATTAATAAAAGGTCTAATATCATTTCTTTTTTCAACAAACTATGAACAAAGTTTTGGAGTTACATAAAATTTATTTACTGTAATTAAAAATTCTTCCCGAACAGGTTTGTCAGTCTTTGTAAAATTGTTAGGAACGTTTCGACTAACAGAACACTTCCCAATTAAAGGTTTTTTGAAAATTTTCAGTTCGGGCAGTTAGTAAAGGTCACGTCGGAATGACCACATTTGTAACAAAAGGTAACATTAACATCACTCTCACAGGTGTGTCTCAATTGTTTACATTTGAAACAAGTTGTTGTAGGTTTAGATGTATTGCTTTTAGAATTTTTTAAAGTCGAATTTGAAATTTTAGGTTTACTGTTTTGATTCGAAGTAAAAGATTTTGATTTGTGTTCAAATTGCTTTTGAAACTCAGAATTTGATTTGTTTTTAAATTTAGAGTTTTGTAATTTAATCTGTTGTAATTTTTTACATAGATCGACAAGATGAAAATATCGGTAACATTAACAAGAGCCAATTGTGTTGCATACCAAGGCTGCAAATTTTTCATGATAATCTTAAGTTGTTCAACCTCAGAAGGAGGAATGTCTAATTGAGAAAATAAATTAATCATTTCAGATATAAAGAGGGTTGAAATTTCTTCAAAAGTCTGTTTCTTATTCTTAGTTTCATGTCCTTCGGGTGAAAAGTCGCTTTTCAATTTAATAATAAGTTCATCCCACGAATAAATTTGAGATCTAATGGGACGAAACCACGAGAAACCCTTTCCTGAAAATAGATCAATTCCGGATAATAACATATCAGACTTTGAAATATTACGAGCAAGCATTAATTCTTCACACCTTTGAATAAATGAGAACTTCTTTTTCACTACCATTAAATTTTAGATTTAATTTATAAACAGGAACAGAACTTCCAGAAATATTTTAATTCTTAATTAAATTTGAAAAATCTTCGGTTGTGATGTTTAGTGAAGTACTAATTGGTTCATTATTTGCCATTAAAATGTTGGAATGATCAAGATACTGTGAGTCGTTACTCAAATCTAAATTTTCGTTAATTGATTCAATCAATTCAATATTGTCATTACATAGTGAAAGTAATTGATCGTGTAAACGCGTATATTCGTCAATAAGCACTGTATAATTTAAAGATGTGTAAAAGACGTGTATGAAGTTTGAGATATTCACTTTCTGTTAAATTAATTTTGTATAAATTTATTAATGATTGAATGGGACAAAGTTTCTCTTTTAAACAAATCAATTCTTCAGTTTGGTTAATTTCAATTTTTGTATAAGAACCCCTTAATTATGGATCAACTCTCTCTAAATTCAATTTAAGTCGTAAGAGTTTGCGTTTCTCATCAACTGACATCTTTCAGCTCCGAGAATATGTCGGTATCTTAATTCTACCAACAATTCATCACTTCTTAAAGCTTCCACTACACAAATCGACATGATTAATAAAATGATATACACAGAACACAATAAGGTTACAATAATCATGAATATAAAATATTATTGTACCTTTATATGGTAACTATTAATATTCGGAATATGTAAACGAAGATATCTACACATATACAAAATTGAGATACACAATTGTTGAGAAGCATCTAATTCAATAAATTGCAAATCAAGTCCATGCTCGGGCGCCAGGGTAATAAAAAATTAATAATTGAGTGTAGCGGTGTTGTTGTTAATAATAATTCCACCCCTAATATTACTTATACTTCTAATAATAAATAGAAGACTTTGTGCCTTCAGCTCAGTCGATGATTAAATGAGCCCATGTTCTTAAAATTTGATTTGATTTAATTAGAAAATGTGTGTGTGGTTAGATATGATCGCTTTACAAAAAAAGGGTGTAACTTCAACCTGTAAATAAATGTTAAAATACCTCGGACGCCAACTTATTTTATGAAAAACAAGGAAACCGTAAATGTAATAAATGTAAAATTGGAGACAATAACTAAGTTTATTATAAAAACCTTTAAGTCAAGTTATAAAGTAGCAAATCTAAATACTAATGTTAGTAAACCTGAATTAGCTCACAAATACCTTATAAACTAATGATTAGAAATGAAATACCTGTAGTACTTTTAAATTTTGGTTGTCGCTGTTATACTGTTAGTGATAAAAACAAGCTGACGCATACACGCTTTCCAATTTGGTTGTGCAATTAATCTTGAAATGGAAATATAACAGAGTTTTGATATTCGTTGATCGTAAGTAAACTCCTATACAAACAGCCAAACTTGGTAGATTTATAATTTTCTGCATAGCACCAAACTTTTCTATTGCGTCATCCTCGTTAAATTCAAACGTAATAATACAATAAAATTACGTAAAAGGAAAATTTAACGTTATAAAAGTAAAAATAAAAGTAAAATAAAAGTAAAAATAAAAGTGCCGAAAAAAATACGACACTTTTGATAAAAATATTCAAGAGCAAAAATGGACGCTTTTTGCTTTCATTATTGTACAACAACGCGTCCCTCAAAAAGATGTCTGCGCAGAACTCGTGCAAAACGAAATGCGCGTACAATCTAAACTCTAAAATATCTAAACGCATACTTTTCAGCCATTAAGGTATGCAATTCATATGACATAAAAATGAACGAAGCTGCCTAAATTATTGCAACTTTCAATACAACTTATGAGGTTTGTTACAATGTATGTGCGTTAGTACTACATTACTGTGGTTGAAGGAGCTTTAAAAGCTCAACCATTCCGCTATGCCTATTGGGGAGGAAAGGAGACACTTGTCTTCTCATCTTGTCATCAGCTTGAACAATTATAACCTGACATTTTGTTTATATTAGAATCTACCATTCATCAGACTTGCAGATTCTTTACTGTAACTTTCGATATAAAATATGTGATTGGTTTGGACACTCCGGTCCTAAATTTGTGAAACTCTACTGTTGAATCTATAGTTCTCCAGTTACAGTAACTTTAAATCTTCTTTAATTAAATCTAATTGGTCTAATTTGTCATCTAACACTAATCCCAGTGATAATAGTACAGAAACATGTGCTGCTTCATTTGAGCTTACACCAATGGTGCCTGAACCCACAAGAACACCTGATAGCCCTAACCGTACATCACATCTTATTTACGTCAAATCAATTTGTTTATAAAACATTAGTTCTTTCTCCACTAGGCTTATCTGTCCGACTTTGGTTGACAGCGTAATATGTCCTTTGCTTTGAGAACTTCTCAATTTTACACATCTCGGGGTTTTTTCTTAGCAGTCTTCATTTAATAATGTAAGAGTCGATTTTTTGGCCAAATAGCGCACGTAGGCGCATTTTTACGTCTACAATGGCTTACTCTGAGACCAAATGCCTCATTATGCACCCTAACAACTTTTTGATTAACATGGGCGCTATTTTACTTTCTTATTAGACTACCGAAATAGTCCGAATTCATAGGGGATACTAGTTGAGGGATAAGCGTATCATTTCTGTATGCCAGAGATCTTAAAAATGTTAACCTACAAACTGAAATATTAGATTGATACGGGTTAGGCAGGTAAGGTTTTGAGAATTAGATCTTTTTGTAACCTAAAAGTAATAATTACCTTCTAAAACCTATAGCAGTTTTGGTAAACTTATTAATTAGGTTATTATACAAATAAGAAAATAAAAACGGAAAGCATATAACAACAATCTAATTAGGTAAATCATTCTTTCAATTTGTGTGCTATCAAGTCTAGTTATTTTATATGAAAAATAAGTAGTTTCTTCAATTGCTTCCTATTCCTATCTTAGAACGAATCCCGGTTTATTCTTTTAACGTTTTGAGGTCGAGTATCAAAATCTCTGCTTCTACTTGAATCAAGATTATAGATCTTAGTTTTATATGTTATCACTATCGTTCTCTATTCTCCCAGTTTCACTATCATATGCAGTATTACAATTTTTAAAGAAAGCATGTTTTAAATTTAGCAAAATTTGTTCATTCCTTTGAACATCTTCAGATGTCCATACTCTAGAGTGGGTATAAGATTGTCCGGTATTACTAAAGGGATTAGAGGTAGTGATTTCAAAGCACAGTACACTGAGAGAAATGATGTGCGAACTTGCTAATACAACATTGTACTTTACGTGTTTTCCTCTTCTTCAATTCTTTTGTAGGACATCTAAGCAAGGCAGTACAGATGTGAAGGTATGAAACATCTGGACTGTAACCAATAAACCAATAATACCCCTCTCTCTATATGGAGGTTAGATAAGTCTTTTACATAGGACGGTGGAGTACATTAAAATGTAATCTACGTCGTTCCAGACGTGGTGTCCAGATAAGCAGACAACAGACCCACTTAATCATGGTAGCCCTTTATATTCATCTGGACGTGGTTGCATATTCTTAGCGACGATGTGGATAAATTTACTACTAATGTAGTAAAGACGGGCGCTGGCTCTCAAGTGCGCATATGATTTGGAGATAACGCGGATGTTACGTACGAACTGTCCGTGTGATTCTTTCATATTTGTAGGAATTTACGTATTTTACATAGCCATCATACATGCTTAGTCAGATGAAATATAAGTCTTACCTTTAGTACGTACACGAAAAAGGAAAGGCTACGTGTTTCATTCCCTTCGCCAAGGTAGAGCAGGCTGCTTGATTTTTGCAAGCTCCTTCAGCCACAACCATGAATCCCCAGCATACATACATTAAGTATATATGGATGCAAGGCTCCAGAGGGGCAAAATACTACCCCAGCATTAGCCTACATAACCGCACATGGTGCGTACACGCAGTGACCATGTCGCTACGTGTGTATGTGGAGAACTTCTGGAAAAAACCTCATACAGGGCAGACGGTAACGGGAATCGAACTCATTACCTCACGCTAAGCAGGTCGTGTTATCACAACTTTACTAGCACGGTTTGTACGTACAATAAAAATGGACAGTATAATTTTTCCATATCACAGAAAAGCCCTTCTTCTGTACAGTGTGTCCCGATTTACTTGTTTTATATGTTTTTTAGACATACCTTTGTCAGTGACAGAAGCTTGCAGTTTTTACATTCACGTACTACTTTGTAGACCTGGAGTTCATGACAAAATCGAAAATTTAGTATCTTCCTTTGTTTTCGACTTATAGCCAAACGTCGATATTTCTACACTTCTTCAAGGTCTTATACCTCGCTTACTGCTACTATACTGATATACTTCGTCAACGGTAGTTATATATTGCGAAGTGCCAAACTCAGTGGCGCGCTTAGCATTCTTCTAGAGGATGCGGTTTTTGAGTAATGATATAAACTTTTATTTCTTTAAATGGGAATTATAGTTGCCTTGGCAATCATCAGCTGCAATTCTTCTTTAGTTTTGAAAAAAATAAACATAAACATTCCTGAAAAAGATCTTCCAAATATTTTTTTTCAACAAGAGGATGCCCCAGCCCATAATGCTTTGGCAGTGAGGAATTACTTAGAAAACCGTTTCCCAAATTGTTGGATTGCAATATTTTGATATTTCAGAAAAACTCCATAGGAGGAAATCCAGTATTGAAAGATAAGGAGATCATGGCGGCCATAACGCCGTACAAGCGAATGGAATATGGGGAAATTATACTACTATGGCTTGGAGATCTGTTCAAAAATATTAGTTGGAACGATAAGGCCGTTTTTCACGTTAGGGGACTCGTCAATCGACACAACTGCCATTATTGGAGAGAAACAAATCCAGGAATGACAATTGAAAAATCCCAAAGTCGACCAAAATTGACAGCCTGATGTAGTATAATTTCCCCATATTCCATTCGCCTGTTCGGCGTTATGGCCGCATGATCTCCATATCTTGGAATACTGGATTTTCTCCTATTGAGTTTTCTGAAATATCAAAATGTTGTAATCCAACAATTTGATCCATTCGTGTTATGAGACACCATGAACGGCGACCTGTATCGCCAGATACTAAATGAATGTGTGTGGCCGGTGATATCACAATGGACTAACTTTTCTCATATCATTTTCCAGCAAGATGGAGCACCACCACATTTTACCCTAATTTTTCGTGATTGGCTGGCAATACTTTTCAGGATGATGACTAGGACGGTGAGGACCACCTCCTAGAAGTCCCAACCTCGCCCTTTGTGACTTATCTTCGTGGGGTTGGGCCAAAAAATATATGGCAAGCAAAGCCACGTACTCTAGAAGAATTAAAAGAGAACATTAGAGTTGTTTTCGGAAATGTATCTCAGAATTTCCTGTAGATGTCAATTGATGACGTTCCTATAGGTTTGCGACGTTTTCGCACAATGCAGGCGTGCAATGTTTATGTAGTACACACATTCATATGGTACTTAGAACGGAGCACAACTTGTTTCGGACCAACATAAGATTACTTTAATACGTTTGCATTATATCTGTTAGTTAGTGACATCATATTAGCAGGTTGACGTCATAACATAATTACTACAATTGCACAAAACACACAACTAAACGTTCCAATATGCACGTTACACTAAAAACGTGTATGATCAAACTACCCTTTCATCGTTATATGACACAAAAATACACAACGATATTCTTTATATTTCCTACATTTCAATTGATTTATTCTACGTAATTTGTAGGACACTGTTTTATATAGTTGTTTGTAGAATAGCTATTTGTATTGCTAGGGAGGAAAGTGATTGTTTTTTCCCGAGTGCCCGAGTCATAGACGAGGGCAGCAACTGCAGAAGGGAGGAAAAGATTCTTTACTCCAGTGTAATACATAATATTTTTTCCAACACCTTCATGAAAACTGTAAATAATAAATAAAAATGTACACTTTACTCCAATGTAATACATATGATTTTTTCCAACACCTTCATGAAAACTGTAAATAATAAATAAAAATGTGAATTTGTAAATTTAGCGTCGAATTTAGTAGTTATTATCGTTACCAAGGAGTCAGAATAACAAACATTTGAAAATTTAGAAATGTTTTGATTGATCCACAATTTTGTCTTGAAAAAACGTTGCGTTGTCAATAAAATGGCAGAGATTGAAGAAAATCACGAAAATTCAATTCCTGAAGACATCATGTAAGAGGCGAAAATATTGAATTTTAAGTTTATTACCAAAAAAAAATCACAACTACGGTATAAAAAGGAATACGATCTCTTGTTACTTTGAATGAGGGAAAAAAAGTTAAGATGATAAGTGAAGAGGTAATTTTAGCCTATTTTCTACAACTGTCAACAAATTTACGATCTTCAACACTATGGTCAAAATGGTCCATGCTTCGATCCACTTTTAATAAAAGAAGATTTGGATATAAAATTTTCTAAATTAGTGGCATTTTTGAAAAAAATGGGAGCTGGATACAAGCCGAAGAAAGCTGCCACTTTTATCGGGGAGGAAATTAATAATTTTATCATCGAAGCACTGGATGAACAGTATTTAATGTCTAAGGCATTTCTCTATTTAGTATTAATATTTTTCACTATTAACTCGTTGTTATCGTTTAGGTTGCTTTAATTATTGCTATCTGTGGTGCTTACCGGTGTGATGAATTGTACCAAATGGCTGTTAAAAGTGTTCAAGATAAGGGAGATATTATAATAATAACCCTTCTAGATACAAAAACCAAAATACAAAGAGTATTTATAATCACAAATGGTACTATTAGAGGCATTAACGTTCTTGAATTGATTAGAAGATATGCCTCTCTGAGACCGACTAAAACGTACCATTCACGTTTCTTTTTTTTTGTTATGGTAAATCAAAATGTGCAGTGCAAGTGGTGGGAAATAACACCATGTCAAAAATACCCCACAAAATTGCTAAATACTTGAAGTTACCCAATCCGGAACTTTATACAGGACACAGTTTAAGAAAGACGTCTGCATCACTATTAGTTGAAGCCGGTGGAGACATACTCACAGTGAAAAAACATGGGGGCTGGAGATCGACAACGGTTGCAGAAGGTTATTTAGACCAATCTATTTCAAAGAAATGCCAAGTTGCTAATCAAATTATTAACGGACCAACTTCTTCATCAACTATTGTATCAGATATTTCTTCAGAAACTTCTTCAGCAACATTTCCTTCGGTTACGATACGAAGAATATCCCTGCTAATTTCACGAATCCAATTATTTCTAATAATCTTACAAATTGCACCTTTAGTCTTTTGAATGAAAAATCTTAATTTAGTTTATTTAAACTGTTAAATAAAAATTAATATAAATTCAACACTTTAATAAATATAATAAAAAGTTTATTTTTTAGCGGGAAATATTTTGCCTCCCTAGGGAGGAAAAGTGGCACTTTCGTCACGAAAATTAGGGAAGAAAATTGAATTTTCGATAAAGGTGTTGGAAAAAATATTTTTATCAATATAAGTGCAAAGTTTCTCTGTTTTTAGATCTGTTTTGTGGTTTACTGTGTTTAGTGTACGATTCGATATTCGATGGGAGTGGTTATAACTAAGGTTTGATATATCCTGCCTTTCTTTAGAATATGTACCGTTTGTCAAATTTCAAATAGAAAAATGTTTATCATAGCACAGCCGAAAAGCCAATTACCTCCATGATGGTGGTAACTAGAATATCAGATATGCTTCACCTTCAAAAAAATTTATAATATTTCAACGACAGAAATATCACACCCGACTAATGCCATTGATAGGACCGTTTATGATTTAATTTTTCAACTTTGACAAAATAGTTTTCAACATCTTCCAACAATTTTAATAGATATTACTACTGATGAAGATACCTGTACGTGTTATATTTAGATTGTATAATTTAAAGTGCACCATTAACCCGGGAGTGGTCGCTAAGGAAAGTGTAACGCCAGTGGTCGCACGTAGAGTATTTCCCTCACATACAGAATTCTAGTTATTTTTGGTAATGTTTCATGTTTCTTTTATCTCTAGTTTATAGACTTACCTTTATTTTAATTAAATATAAAGTTATGCTCTTATTATAATGAAAAATAATAAATTTTCGTGAACTACCTATATTTATTCAGCTAAAAAACAACAAACAAACACTAATTAAACATATTCTTCATCATCATTATTTACACTACAGTTATTGCACATGTATCTAGTATGTTCTGTACAGATTGATCTCTCACAGTTTATACATTCTTTGTTTTTCTATTTTTTCTTCTAGAACACATATAACACAGTCCTTCTACTTCTTGAGAGTTCTGATTCTTTGGCAATTCTATTCCAGCTATTTTTGCTACTGTGTTTCGTAAATTGATTGGCAAATTTGGTATACTTGATCGTTTCATCAAATAAGGTCGCATTAGGTCTAAAGCCAGTGTTTTCAGAAATATCGGTCTAGCCATTGTTTTGTTATTATTTTCCCTGAATATTATCTGACTTTATACCTGTGATATTCAGGATAGAAAAAAATATTGTCAAAGGCCATCTACAGCTTATCCTTGATACAGAATACAGAGTCTTCAGTTCATCCACCACATCCACTCCTCCCTTGGTTAAGTTATAAAAAGTTACAGCTTCTGGTTTCATTAGCTCGCGTGTTTCTGTGTCAATTTTATCATCAGAATGTAGAGTGGAGAGAATCAAAACAGTCTTGTTTTATTTTGGCATATACGAAACCAATACACCTTCTTTTGAAAACCCGAACATGCTGCTACGAGGAAGTCTAATTTTCGTATTTAGGAATAACGGAGGAACTTCTCTTTTGTTTTTTCTCAATGTTCCGACAATCGTAGTTCTTTGTTGCAATAAATATTTGGCCAGAGGTACAGATGTGAAATAATTGTCTGTCATGATATTTCTCCCTGTATTCAAAATATTTGCGGTCATACGTTTTACAACACTACTGGCGCTGTTATCAACCTTGTGAGGTCCATTGGGTTGTTTTCCTGCATATATTGCTAGATTAGATGTGTAAAACGTGCGACATCTACCAATGCGTAAATTTTTAACTCATACTTCGCTGGTTTGTTAGCAATGTAAACGCGAAAAGGGCATCTGCCACGAAATGCTTCCAACATTTCATCCACGGTAGTGTATTCACCAACGGTATAGTTTAGTTTACAGCGAGAAATGAATCCATCAAACACTTTTCTTACAGCAGCTAAATTATCTGTAGCTTTTCGTATGTTTCTTTCATTGACGTTATCAAACTTTAGCGCTCGTAATAACAGGTAAAATCGTCTCATAGTTACGGTCGCTCTAAAACAATCAGGAGAGGTTCCATCATCAACCCAAAGCTCTTGAATGTTTACATGTTAAGCTTTTTTTATTCCAGCCATATATAAAAGACCCAATAAGGCATAAATTTCATCGTAGTTATTATCGCTACAGTCTCTTTCGCGACTATACTTTTCACGAAGTTTACTAAGGTATACATTAGTGTTATTTACAATGTCTTGAATAACGTCAACTGGCAAAAACAATTTCCAACAATCAATCGCAGTTTTTGCATTTTTCACCATACTGGTTACTCCAGGAAGATGTGTTATTATATTATATCGTCTGATACGAACGTTAGGTCGACTAGAATGCATCCTCCAACGTGTAAGTTTATCATTACCTAGATAACTAAAAAATTCATCATTGTGTTCGCTATCAGAATCATTAGAATCTGTTTGATTACTATCCGTCAAATGTTCACTGTGTTCACTGTCATTATCTGTATCTTCAGAGTCAGTGTCACCTAGATAATCACTTGCCACTTTGTCACCACCACTTTGATGTGCTTCTTGTAACCATTGGTGAACTTCTTCTAAAAATATAATACGTAGCTTATAAGTACACACCGAAAAAAAAATGTGCAAACTTACCTTGATTACGCTGTAATAATGCTAATTCTACAAGATGCCTCCCTCGGCTCATGTTTGTGAACAAAAATAACAATCGAAAACAACGTCTACTTTCTAAATAAATTGCCTTACTACTAACAAATATTTTAAAATAAGTTAAATATTGTATACACCTACAACTTTAAATCCTTCTAGGAATTTACCTGAGTTTGTACGTACAGTTTTATACAAATAAGTACAGTTATATGCGCCACAAAGAATAATCGTTTTAAAGGAAAAAATGCAAACGCCATTGATCGCACGATGAGAGAAACCCTCACACATAGCGCAGAGTGTTAAGGGGAAATTGATTATACAAAAAGTGTATAACATGCGCACTTAAAATTTGTACAGTATATACTTTAGTATTAAAAACTCAGCTAGAAAAAAAATCAATGCCTTAAATTAAGACATAAGAAAAATAAATCATATCTAGAAAGAACGTGGGAGAAATGCTCATGGCGCGACCACTCACGGGTTAAAAAACCCAAAAAAGATAAGTATTATATTTACTGTTCCAAAAATTGAAAATAACATGCGTGACTACTATATCTGATTGCGTGAGGTATTTTTAAAGAGCGATTAGAAAATCAAACTTCTTCTAGCAGAAGTATATTTCTATGAATTGTCACATTGCCTGAAAAGCTTAAGAAAAATTGCGTAAAACAATGTTTTGGTTTGCTTGTAGTACAGAAATTAATTCAAAACATTTATTATAAGTTTTGTTATGAACGAATAAGTTCAAAGGTAAATATGTAATTAAAAATTATTATTAATTTTATTAAATACATAAATAAAAAGTTTACCTGGAGTAGGATTTGAACCTACGACCTGTACTTTTCTAGAGTACCGTGCTAACCAACTGCGCTATCGAGATTCAAGCCCCAAGCGATGTAAATTTTATCTTTATGTATGTAGAACTGATGTAAAATCTAAATATAATAAGATTACAATCAAATTACTTATATTAATGGTATGTGAGTCTGCAATATCGCAAGAATTCACACATACCACAGCAACTTGACTAATATTAATTTATTATCAGTTTTACATACATAAAGACAAAATGTACATCGATTCCGGCTTGAATCTCGATAGCGCAGTTTGTTAGCACGGTAATCTAGAAAAGTACAGGTCGTAGGTTCAAATCGTACTCGAGATAAACTTTTTATTTATGTATTTAATAAAATTAATAATAATTTCTAATTCAAAACACTGTTGGATGTCATTATTTTAAGATTGCTAGTAGAAAAGGTATTTTTATCTTCCAACATATATATATATATATATATATATATATATATATATATATATATATATATATATATATATATATATATATATATATATATATATATATATATATGTATACAATGTATATTGAGAAAAATCCTTATAATTAAAATGAAATTGAAATCAACCGATTTCAATATTTTTGGTTTCATTTGCAAGAGCATTTTATGCTCTTTTACAGAAAGTTTTTTGGTAAACTGTTTAGTTTAAAGTAGATAAACTAGAGGGCGTTATCTGCAGCGTTTACACATTTTTGTGATTTTCGGAAAAAGTTAAATGGAAAGGTACTACTTTCTTGAAAGTCTCTAAACCAACATAAAAATAGCTAAATTTTAGTGAAAACCGCATCCCGATATCTCCAACCGATCTTGATTTATATGAGAAAATGTCAAGAATTGGAGTGCTTTAATCAGATTAAGTTACCTTATCGAGAAAAACAATTGCCGTAGCCATGGTAACTGACGTAATCTAAATTTTGATTACACTTTCTTCTCATTTAGCACAAAATCGTTAACACGTCGATCCTTCCTACACACTTTATCCAGGCTTAGGACTGCTTCAAAATTAGTTTTGAAGCGTGTTTAAAGGCCAACGGGCCAACTTAACAACAGAACAAGTGAAAAAAGCACAAAACCCTTATAGTTACTTAAATTAGTCACAAAAAACTCATAAGTGTTCAAAATGTTTGCAAAATTATTGCTATAATTATTAATAAAACTTTACCCAAATACTTAAACAATTAATTTTATTATCATAAAGCAATTAACTCTACCAATTCGTTTATATAATGATTTATAAAAATTATTTGCAAAATCAGTTCATAGAGTTTTAATTGTATGTCAAAACTGACAACCAAATTGGAATTAAACGTATTGATTTTTAATAAACAATTCAGGAAAATAATTCATTTGATATATGTTTGCATATATTTAATCACGCAACAAATTGAAACGAAATATAACTATACTTTCAGCTGTGTGTGATAAAATAGTGTCGTCATGGTGTTCCGTATACCAAATAATATTCAATCTCGCGTTTGGTATCCAATGACAGACAACGTGTTTTTGTACACTCAAGATTGAAATGTTATAAAAAGATAGTTTCACCATGTATACAGGGTGTCACTGAAAAGGACATATAGAACTATTAAAAATAAGAAAAAAATGTCATGAATATCAATCCGAAAATCCTTAGTTTGTGAGATATAGGGCGTTGAACTTTTAAGTTTTTAAACAAATTATTAATTATAGTACCTCGTACATGTTTTGCGATTCTGGGTTCAAATTTAATACAATGTCTTATCCTGAATAGTATCTTTGAAACATCTCTATCAACTATAGGATACATTTACAAGATTGTAATGAGCCAGAAAAATTAGTAAGATGAATAAAATTTTATTATTTTAAAATTATGCTGATAATAACTTTATCGTGTGCATATAAGAATTGATTATCTCAGTACTTTTACCAATTGTAGACACATGCGCATTACACATGCAATCAAGGCCATTTATATTATCTGACATTCACCTAGTCTTGTAAAAGCATTAATCCCCTGTTACTATTACACTGATCAAGTTCAATTCAGATTCAGCAAAGTTCATTAAAATTTTCATGATACATAACAATATATTGGTATTTACAATACGTATTACAAGATATAATATTGTGCTAAAACAAAATAAGTAATAATGTATTGTCCATTGTTGGTGGTACGCTGCTCAGGATTCTTTATCCTCTTCAGCACGTGGATTGCGTGGTCGTTGGGATTCGTGATTGTGTGTAATGCCTGTTAACATCTTTGTGTTGATATTTGTGGTACTTCCAAAAAAAGCGTCGTTGTGGTGATTCTGTTGGTGGTGTGGTTGTTGTGTGGACTGCCCTGTTGTAGCTCGGTTGCGGTTGATGTTGTCGATGCCCTGCGTATCTGAAATAAATAGAAACATGTGTTAGACGTGTGAATATATTATCGGTGTTAACACAACAGAATTAATAAATTATCGATACTGTATACTCAGCTAGGGCACCAGTCTTCGCTCTGGACCTTTGTATGATTACCCGAAAAGGGCAACCACCTCTGAACCGTGCGTGTGGATCACTCCACACAGGTCAATCGCAGTTTGCGCCTGAGCGAGCGCCGCTGCCACCTTGCGGATGACAGGTAGGGCCTTCTCCATATCGAGACCTCCGAGGAGACCCAATATGGCGTCGAACCCTAAGACGGGTTTGGCAGGCGGAGTAATGAGAGCGGGGGGAGCCGTTCTCCGTATTCCAGCTTCTCAACCTTGCCCTCTATCGCTCGTGCGTAACTGACGCCAGTCGGGGTTGAAGAAGGCGCTGTTGTCCTTCCGCCTTCTTCCGTTGTTGAGGCCGAGGAAGCTTCGGACAGCTATCGGGGTGGTCCCCACCGTAGCTAACACACTTAGCCCGGTCGGTACGGGCTTTCGTGTATTCACTGAAGTGGTGATCTCCGACGCACTTTACACATCGTGCTGTCGCCTTGAAGCAACGCTATGCGCGACGGAAACCTTGACACCGGTGACACTGCCCGGTGCAGGATTTTCACCGCAAATCCTCTAGTCACGCGGAGGCGAGTGACGTGCTTCACCTCCCGGATCATCTTGTTGTCTTCATCGGTGGGTAACTCTACCATCACGAGGGGGATTAAGCGTCCTCGCTGCTTCATCCTGTAAACAGAAAGTACATTAGTAGCTTGCATTTTTAGCTCTGAGCTAACGTCAACCTCGGTTAGTTCTACGGGCACGCCACGTATCACTATCGTAGTCAATTATTCGCTCTTTGCCTTTGCCATATACCTCATCAGCCTGTTTTGTCCTGGAGTGAGGCAGGGTGAATCCGGATTACCTCGCTGAAGGCCTTGGCTCTCGTCAAGGCGGTCCGTTGTCGGTTCATTTCTCGGGAGAACGCAACTCGAAGGATTACCGGAGGCACTTTCTCCCCAGTGTCCTTTTGTGTCGTCTGCTCCATCGCTGCAGCGCTGTCGGTGAAAGGATCCAGGGCCTGGAATCCGTTGTCCGTGGGCGACGTCGTATGCGGGTGAACCTTCGGAGCCTTCTTCGGCTTATTCTTCTGTAGCACGAAGTTGTTGGGGCTAGTAAATCCGGGACGGGTCTCTTCTTGGATGTTGTCGGTTGCGACTGCGGCGGCGGAGGTGGCCGGCGTGTCTTCCGTTCGGTGCTCCACTTCTAGGGGGACGATGCCTTCTAACGGTCGTGGTCTCGTTTTCTTTTGCCGCCTCCTTTTCTGTGCGGTGGCGGCAGCTGGCGCGTCGCTTCTCGCTCTGTCGAACGGTAGATCGAGTAGTGACGGTATCGCTGGCGGTATCCGGAACTCCCAGGACGTCGTCGGTGATAGCTCTCGCTGAGCTGCCCGTTCCTCTAGGAACTGCTGGTAACAGCGCCTGTTGCATCCCGGCATCGTGATAACGACGTTGTCTTTTTTTGAATTAGACAAACTTGTCTTTTATTTATTAGTTGACCTGTTCAGATCAAGATCTCAACCTCGAACGCCATTACACTGAACCCGAAACCCATCCAGACCGAATGATTGGAAAATAATTAACATCGAATTAATTATTTAGCTGTCCCACAAGAGGTTTTGTATCAACTAGTTAATCTTAAACCGTGATTTGTACTTACTAAAATCATCATTATAATAGTAAATAATACTTGCCCATTTAGTGAAATTATTCAATTAATCTGGAGAAAAGACCATTTTATATATATATATATATATATATATATATATATATATATATATATATATATATATATATATACATATATAACAACCCATTTTGAGTTGTACTAAAATATACCGTAATTTACGTTCTTCGTTCATTTAGTTGTAAAAAAAAAGTTTTTAATTATTAATGAGTTATAAGTATGTGGTAGGCAACTTAATTTGCATTTTGGTGCAACTTAAGTGCATATCTTTTTAGGGGTTTATGCTTCCGTATCGGGAATTATTTTTTCCGCACTTATTTTCTCTGCACATTTTTTTCGCGCACAGCTATATCATCTGACATCGTAAGCGTCCTTTCGAGTAGTACTTGATGAACGTGGTGTTGTTTAGGAAGCCATTTTTGAGTTTCCACCTAAATTTTGTGAAAGGTGCCATTGATTTAATGGCAAGGTACATTTAATTCATATTGTATTAAAATTTAAGACATTTTCTCTTTGCAGACACTTTTACACTTTTAGAACTTTTACTTTGATTTTACCACTTTTAATTGCACATTTAATTCTGCTTTTACGTACGCTTTCATTTTATGATTGCGTTTTGCATTTAATGCAGATCTAAGTTTAGATCCCATTTTTTATTTGAACTTTCGAGGGAATGCAATAGACATTGCATTATTCAAAATTCAACTTTGGTATGGTTTACAACGTACAGCATTGTTATTACGACATATTGCGCAATATTGGTGCAAAGATTACATCACCTTTGGTTTACATTTCCGTATTTGTTTAGATACCAGATGTTATTAAAAAGTTGTGTACAAAAGTTTCGTACAGGTATTTATATTCTAATAATTTAGTAATTTAAGGCTATTACAACTAGTTTTTAAGATATATTTTGTATAACTCTAAATTTAAATATTTAATAATCATAGTTTGGATATTTTTTTATTTTGATATTGTGGTGAATTTTGTATTCTATCTTCGGTTTAGTTATTCCGAGCATAATTAAAAAACTTGGCGTTCGAGATAATTTTTATTATTGTTACATTGCAGTTACTATATTGATGTTAAGTGGAAATAACCAAGCAGAAATTTGTGGTAATTAAGCAAATCAAAAGGATTGAACCGGCCTACTTTAATTTACCGACTCAGACAACGGCATTATCTTTTATTGAGTGTTTTGGATCTCGGGTTAGTTTAACGATTTGTTTTGAGAACCTTTACAACCTATTTGTTTATTATTAAATCATTTACACCCACATATTTATTATATATATATATATATATATATATATATATATATATATATATATATACTTTTCAAAACAATCCCGTTTTAAATTAGCATTACAAAACAACGCGTCATTTTGTGTTTGAAAATATTGAATCTGAATTTTGATTACAGAACCAAATAGAAAATCGCTAGCCGAAGAAAAGGATAGTCTAGAACCCAGCCAGGCCAGCTGTATTGGGGGCTGCCGAATCAACGGGCGTTCCCAACCTGAATTAAGTTTGAGTTATTATTCATTGAACATTGTTCATTTTTTCATTTATTACATTTTATTTATATATCATTAATTTTACGTTTCAGAGTTATTTATGTTAATTTACTGTATACCA